>JAOXJP010219105.1:0-11737 GCA_025762735.1 Platanus orientalis
GAAGATGAAGCAGAAATGGCGTTTCCGGAGGCATCTAGACAAAAACGATCACCTTTTTTAGCTCAGAATCGAGCCCTAATCTAGTGTTGTGAATGCAAGAAGAAGGAAAAAATGTTCCTATTGTTTGGAAATACAAGGTCCCATCTAAGGTCGCCAATGTTACACTGATGTCTTTTCTGGCAAATATTTTCTACTTTAATTATAGGGAAAAAAGGATTGTAGGGCTGATCTTTCTTCTCTCTCTATGTATCTCATGTAGCTCAGGTCACCGTTGTGGTTTAAGCATTGGGCAACGTCTCCTTCAACCCATGCCATGATAATCAGTAAAAAGAAGCTAGAGTGTAAAATGATTGTTCAATCAAGCACCGTTAGAGGTGATGGATTAACTGGATTGAGGGGAAAAAACCCTTGGTTTTTAGAAGATCCTCAGTTTGCACTATATTTTTGTAAATAGGAGTGTTAACTAAATTTAGTAAATTAATTGGCTTAAACTTGGTCCAAATTGAAGGTTCAGATCCCTGTACATTCACATGTGATCTTGATAAAGCTACTTAAAGTCAATTAGCAAGTTGGTTAACATATTTCAACTAAGCTTACAAAGAAAACTAGGAAGTAAACTCTTTTTCTGTCTCTCTCTCTATTTATTTTGTTGATGCTTAGTTCATTGAATCTAAATTTTCTGCAACATTTCAAGCTTCCCCTCTTAGGGTTCAAAATCACTCTACAATTCAAACAATTGAGTTTGGATGTGATTTTATGAAGTTTGAAATTCAAATATGAAGAGTATCAAATCACAGCCACTTTGTTGCGATTCAACCGTTTGAATTGCAAAGGTTTCAAAATGGGGATAAATTCCTCTCCCTCCAAAGAGAACATTCCGTATTCAGAGAAGTGTTGCAAAAAATGTGGACTAGTTTCACACAGTCAAATGGATGCAACTCAGGGCAGCAAGATAATTGAGGGAGAAAATAAGAGAGACAAGAACAACAACACACACAAATTTTACGTGGTTCGACACAATAAGCCTACCTCCTTAGTGCTTATGCTAAGCACAATCCACTAATCTTAAGAAGAATACAAGAGCAACAAGAAACCTCACTTCCTCCCTTGTAAGAGGGAAGACTTACAGATTTAGAATATAAGAGAGCTCTTCAAGAAAGCCAAAAGAGATTACAAAGAAGTTGTTGGACAACCAACAATGAATACTTCTATTGTGACTTGATTTTCTTCTCAAGAATCTTCTTTCTACACTCTCTCTTTCCATAATATCCTCTTCTTGCTCCTCTTTGTTGTAGATTTATAAAACTTCAAGAAGATGACTGTTGGGAGAGAAGAGCATGCATGCAAAACAATGATTTCTTCTAGCCACTTTCCTTTTGCAAGAAGAAAGAGTTCCTGCAACCACCTGCAAAAGAAGAGAAGAAAAATGAAAGAAATAGGGGTTTTCCAATGTCTTGAAACCCTAAACTTATAATTGGAGATTACTTCTCTTTCACGTAAAGGGAAAGAGACTTTTAGTGGGCTAGAATAATCTTAGCCCTTGGTTGACAATAGATCCTAACCGTTGGATAAAAAAGGTGTGGGAAATGAAGCTACCTAACAAATCTCCACCAAGGTTTGTTCCCATCATAAAGAGAGCCCCGAGTGAGATTGCCATTAGACTTTTAAATTTATCAAGTTTAGGCAATGCCTAAATTTCTTTTG
Organism: Platanus orientalis; assembly: GCA_025762735.1. Lineage (NCBI taxonomy): Eukaryota > Viridiplantae > Streptophyta > Magnoliopsida > Proteales > Platanaceae > Platanus > Platanus orientalis. The sequence continues at coordinate 1,705 of JAOXJP010219105.1, forward strand.
AGGTAATGGTTTTGCTAGCATATCAGCTGCATTTTCTTCTGTACTATTTTCTCTAGCATTACCATTTTCTCTTCAATGACTTGTCTAATGAAATGATACCTAATATCTATGTGCTTGGTTCTAGCATGAAACACTTGGTTTTTGGCTAGGTGAATAGCACTTTGGCTATCACAATATATGTCTATGTTTCCACTCAATTTTTAAAACTCATTTATAAGACCTTTAAGTAGCCACAAGGCTTCTTTAGTTGCTTCTGTTGCAGCTATATATTCAGCCTCTGTTGTGGATAAAACAACAATACCTTAATGCATAGACTTCCAACTAATTTCTCTACCTGCTAAGATAAAAACATAACCTGTGGTAGATCTTCTTCTGTCAAAATCACCCGCATAGTCAAAATCTATGTAACCATAGAGATCAAGATCATCATTTTCTTCACCTTTAAACATGAGGCCTTGATTTGAGGTACCTTTAAGGTACCTTAGTATCTACTTGACAGCATGCCAATGTTTTCCATAAGCCAGGATGTATGCTTACTATAACATACATGAGGTATCCTATGACATTGGCATAGGGAATATTTTCCATCTTGTCCTTCTTAATTTGAGATTTTAGACTCATTTTGGTTGAGAGCTTGAAGTGTTCTGCCATATGGGTTGAGACTAGTTTGACATCCATCATATTATACTTTTCAAGAATTTTCTTGATAAATTTCTTTGGGTTAGCCACAATCTCTTCTTTTCACGGTCTCTCATAATTTCCATTCTAAGGATCTTGCAACCATGACCAAGATCTTTCATTAGAAGTTTCTTTAGCTTATCAATTTTAGACATTGATTTGGATGCAATCGGCATGTCATCAACATATAGAATTAGAAAAATTTTACCATTTTTTTTAGTGTCTTTCCAATAAAGTTCTCCTCTATGTTATCCAAGACTCAACATGTATGAATCAAATTTCTTGTAACATAGTCTAAGAGCTTGTTTAAGGCCATAGAGATACTTCTTTAATTTACAAACCAAAGATTCTTTCTTCTCTTCTTCAAAGCCTTTGGGTTGTATCATAAAAATCTTTTCATTAAGATCCCCATGGAGGGAAGCGGTTTTTTCATTCATTTGTTCTAATTCTAAGTCCTTACATACAACAGTTGTTAACAAAGTCCTAATAGATGTGTGTTTAGCAATGGGAGAGAAGAATTCATTGTAATCTATTCCCTTCTTTTGTGAAAAATCTTTGCTGACTAGTCTAGCTTTGAATTTTATACCTTGAATATCGTCACTATCTTTCTTTTGAAAGATCCATTTGCACCTAATTGCTTTTTTCCCTTTAGGAAGTTCAACAAGATCCTATGTCTTGTTCTTTAAGAGTGATTCCCACTTTTTTTGCATGGATAATAGCCATTTTTAGCATCATTGATATTTCTAGCTTCTTGGACCAAACTTGGCTCACCATTTTTAGTAATGAGAGCAAAAGCAACGGTATCATTGTATTAAGCTGGTCATTTAATGGTCCTCTTTGACCTTCTAAGCCTAATTAGTTCCAATGATTGAACATCTTGTTCATCATCATTATCTTGAGTTTGGGTATCCATTTCTTCTTCAATATGGACATCATCAATTATTTCTATTTCTTGAGTTGGTTCTTTAATTTGTTTAGGATTTTCTTCATTTTTCTTGAGAGGAAACTCATTTTCATTAAATGAGACATCTCTAGAGAATATAATTTTGTGAGATCGTTGGCCCAATAAAAGGTAACCCTTGACACCATCACCATACCCTAAAAAAATACATTTATTTAATTTATGGTCTAACTTGGACTGCTTACTTTCATGAATGAGAGTTTATGCGGCACATCCAAAGGTTCTTATGTGAGAATACATAGATGACCTTTCAAACCAAACTTCTTATGGTATCTTAGCATTTAAAGGAATAGATGATGATCGGTTCACCAAATAGCAAGTTGTATTAACAGCTTCAGCCCAAAACCCATGACTTACACTTGAGTGGCTCAACATACATCGAGCCTTTTCTACAATGGTTCTATTCATCTTCTCGGCTACCCTATTCTATTGAGAAGTCTTACATATTGTAAAATGCTGTTTAATTCATTCATTTTTATAGTAGTAAAGAAACTCACTTGAGGTATATTTACTTCCATGATCAGTTCTCAAAATTTTAACAAGCCCATTGGTTTGTTTTTCTATCATGGTTTTTTACTGTTTGGATTTTTCAAATACTTCAGATTTGTGTTTTAAAAAATACACCTAGACCCTTCTAGAGTAGTCATCAATGAATGAAACAAAATAATTTACTCCACTTCAAGAGGTAACCTTGGTAGGTCTTCATACTTTGGAGTGAACATAGTTTAAGGGTCCTTTGGTAATGTATTTGGTAATTTAGTCCACTTGATCCTATGTTGCTTTCCAAACACACAGTCTTCACAAAACTCAATCTTACTGTATTCAACATTTAATATTAATTTTCTTTTTATCAGTTTTGTCAATGGTTGTTTACTTATATGACCTAATCTTTTATGCCATAGATTTAGGGAGTCCATTTGGTCATCCTTTATTGTAACACTCTTTCCCGTTATAGTGCTACCTTCAAGAATGTAGAGGTTTTCAATTTTATTTCCTTCCATAAAGATCATAGCACCTCCACTGACTTTTAGGCCACTAAACTCGAGAGAGATCTTGCACCTTGCTTCATCAAGGGTTCCCAATGATATTAGGTTCATTCTAAGTTCAAGCACATGCCTAACCTCACTAAGAGTCCTTACACAACCATCTAACATTTTAAATTTTATTATGCCAATGTCAATTGCTTTACATTGACTTTCATTACCCATGAGAATGGAAACAAAGTCACCACTGTGATATTGGTCAAACCGTTACTTTTGAGAGCACATGTGATATGATACTCCTAAGTCTAGTATTCACATGTTTCTGAATTCATAGGAGCTCAAAATTGCACAAAAAATATCACCATTAAAGGTGTCAAACTTGGCAACATTAGCTTGTTGTGAGGACTCACCTTCTTCTTAGGCATTAGTTGGTCTTTTTCAACAAATTTTAATGATATGTCCAGGTTTCTTACAATAATTATAAATTATATTCTTATTTTTAGGTTTGGATTTTGACCTATTATGGCTCCTTTGATTTTTATAATCATTTTTAAATTTCTCTTTTCTACGATCGAGGCTTCTACCCCTTTTCGCTAACAAGTCAAGTTCCATCTAAACTATATTGGGGTTTCCTCCTCAATTCATTAGATAGAAGTGCATCAGTCACGTCTTTTAAGGCTATGGTTTCTTTACCATATATCAAAGTTGTCACTAAATGTTCATATGAAGATGAAAGTTATGTGAGGAGGAGGGTCCTATCCTTTTCTTCTAATTTAACTTCTATATTGAGTAATTTACTAATCAATTTATTGAAGGAATTTAAATGGTCATGAATCGGTATACATTCCTTCATTTGGAGCGTGTAGAGTTGTTTTTTGAGGAAGAGACGATTTGACAAAGACTCCATCATGTAGAGACTCTAATTTCTTCTGTAACTCTACCGTTGTCTTTTTGTGAAGAAAATTATAGAGCACCTCGTCAGAAAGGCACAATTTGATTGTGCTTATCGCCTTTTTGTCGGTAGAGGTCCAATCCACATCCAACAATGATTCAAGCTTTGCGTTCTCTTTTCTAAGAAGGGCTTCATCAAGACCTTGCTGCACAAGAAACTCTATAATAACCTTCACTTTCCATAGACCAAAGTTGTTCTTACCAAAAAATTTCTCCACATCAAATCTAGCATTAAATGCCTTTGCTACCATTTTCGAACAATCAAACTCTGATACCACTTGTTGCAAAAAACGTGGATTGATTTCACATAGTCAAAGAGATGCAACTTAGAGTAGCAAGATAATTGAGGGAGAAAAATAAAAGAGACAAGAACAATAACACACAAAATTTTTACGTGGTTCGACACAATAGGCATGTTTCCATGCACGGTGTTTATGCCAAACATAGTCCACTAATCTTGAGAATAATACAAAAGTAACAAGAAACCTCACTTCCTCTCTGACAAGATAGAATAATTACAGATTTAGAATACAAGAGAGCTCTTCAAGAAAGCCAAAAGAGATTACAAAGAAGTTGTTGGATAGCCAAAAAAAGAATACTCCTCTTATGACTTGATTCTCTTCTCAAGAATCTACTTTTTGCACTTTCTTTGTTTCTACACTCTCCTTTTCTTGCTCCTCTTTGTTGCAAATTTATAAAACTTCAAGAAAATGACCGTTGGGAGAGAAGAAAATGTATGTAGAGCAATGATTTCTTCTAATCACTTTCCTTTTGCAAGAAGAATGAGTGCCTACAGTCACCTACAAAAGAAGAAAAGAAGAAAACCCAATGTCTTAAAACCCTAAACTTATGATTGGAGATTATTTCTCTTTCACGTAAAGGGAAAAAGACTTTTAGTGGATTGAGATAATCTCAGCCCTTGAATGACAATAGATACTAACTGTTGGATCTAAAGGGTGTGGGAAATGAAGCTACCTAACAAGAAGAGGTTCACCAATATTTCATTAATAAGTGATTAGAAATTTAATTCCGGCAATTTTTCTCAAAATTATAAATAGCCTTAATGATGATTTTTGGACACGTTGAGGTGTAGAAAGAAAACATAGTGGAGAGAGAAAGAGAGAGAAAGAGAGGGGGAAGAGAGAGAATAGCATACATGCTGTCAGCGGTGAAAAGAAGGAAGCCCTGTCGTCGGTGAAGGTAAGAGCGACGGCACAGTAAGCCTCTAGAAGAAAAAAAAGGTTTCTATCAGTAGGGAAGGGCATGGCAGGGGTGAGCTGACATCAGTGGGCCTACCATTAACAATAGTAAATTAACCATGGATCGTGCGTCACATCTTTTGTTTCACAATTTTTATTATTTGCCATATGTCAGTTGTCGGGACTCAGATTTTTCTTTGAGTAGGAGACAATTTTCGCTCGATTAAAAGTTGGAATTTTTTATCAATCACCAAACCACCATCGCCATCATGTAACCACTATCCCAATCATTCAGGCCATCTACTCTCCACTGTCTGATTAGAAAATTCAAAACATGTTTTACAAGAATCTATTGCTAATTAATTACTAGATACGCCAATCTTTTAAAGATTCACCCCTGACGTACGTGTTTCTGATCAAGGTTTTTAACAGCTCGCACTCGAAATATTGTATTCTTGTCCAACTACCAACATATGAGGAACAGGAGTGAGAAATGGCCATTTCGTTTCCCAATCATATCATCAAAAGGCCATCAAATCGAACTATAAATATGAAGGGGAGCTTCCATCGATCCCCATCTCCCAATCGACCATGTATTCAGCAATTGCAGGGTTTGTGGCCTTAATCTTGTTTTACCATCTATGTAGAGTGAAGATGGCCAAGAGTCACAAGACTAAGGATTTAAAAGCCCCCGAAGCATCTGGTGCCTGGCCAATTATCGGTCACCTCCACCTTCTAGGGGGCCGAGACCCGGTTGTCAGGACACTAGGAGGCATGGCTGACAAATATGGGCCAGCCTTCACCCTCCGCCTGGGTGTGCATCGCGCAATTGTTGTTAGTAGTAGGGAGGTGATGAAGGACTGCTTCACCACTAATGACAGGGCTTTTGCCTCACGTCCGAGGAGCAGTGCCGGTAAGTACATGGGCTATGATAATGCTTTCTTGGCCCTCGCACCTTATGGGCCATACTGGCGTGAGGTTCGAAAGATAGCCACGCTTGAGCTTCTCTCAAAAAGACGCCTTGAGATGCTTAAGCACATACGAAGCTCAGAAGTGAACACATGCATCAAAGAACTGTACTCTATCTGGGTGAAGAACAACGGAACTCATCCAATCAAGGTTGACATGAGTAGGTGGTTCAGCAACCTGTCTTTCAACGTGGTCATCAGGATGATTTCAGGGAAACGATATTTCAGCACCATCGATGCCATAGATACGAGCGAGGCTCAGAGATTCCAAAAAGCAATTATTCAGTTCACGTATCTAGCGGGGGTGTTTGTTATTTCGGATGTGTTACCATATCTAGAATGGATGGACCTGCAAGGCTACTTGAGCGCCATGAAGCTTACTGCTAAGGAGATGGACTCTATAATCGGAAGTTGGCTAGAAGAACATTGCTCGAAGAAACATACGACACTTTCGAGTGAAACGGAAGGCGGGCAGGACTTCATCGATGTGATGCTATCAATCCTCCCAGAGGACGAGTTGACGTCTGGTTATGATCGTGATACCACTATCAAGGCAACTGCACTGGTATGTTCCTTGACATTAAGAGAACAGTTGTGAGAATAAGTTCCACCTCGGTTTGCAGCTTTCCCCGCATATAAACCACCAATTCAATAGTTAGGGTATCAATTGGGCCGAGCTGGCCCAAAAAAAATTGAAAGGCTGGACGAAGTTAATTTCGGGCTGGGCTAAGTTAAAGCCCAAAATTTGCCTGAAGATTTATTCAAGCTGAGTTTGGGCAGATTCAATTTCAGCTGACTTGGCTCAGCCCAGCCCAAAATAGGAAAAAAACATAGCTTCATCCACCACGGTCCAAAATTTTTATAACTTAGTCCAACAAATGTAAGAAAGTTTTGGGCTCATTATCAGTCCCAATTCAACTAATTAGGCATATCTTCAAAGAATTTGATGTACTTATGAACCCAATATCAGCCCAAATTTAAAAAGAAGATTTATGTCCGGACAATCTGAATTCAGCTTGAAGCCCATGATTTTTAAAAGGGCCGAATTTGGGTTGACTTTCTTGGGCCAAGTTCGGGTTCGGGCTGAGTTCAGCCCAGGTAAAGTTCGGGCTAACCTTGACCCAGTTCTCTGCCCGATTGACAGCTGTGTTCAATCGCTTTGTGGCAGTGCCCCTTTTGGGGTGGTTCAGTACTTAATATTGACACAGAATGGTGTTAATGAGCCAAGCTTTGCCAAGCTCAGCTCAGGCTCATCACACAAGGATTAGGATCAAACGTGGAGTAGGCAAGCTCAGGTCAGGCTGGGCTTGGTTCTCCAAACTCAAGCTTACTACTTTTGGCCAGAATCTTGAAGCCCAATAACCCATGAACCAAACCTTCTCCTAAAGGCTGAAGATATAGATGGTTGAAACATCCCCGAGGTTTGAAATTATATAATTATTTTTAAATCATTAATATTTTGTAGCGTAGTTGGTAAAAATATCTTTTTGCAAAAGGTATTGAGTCTAACTCTTAGTGAAACCAATGATTTTTTTTATAAAAAAACAATCCTTAAAATTTTAATATATGTTTTCTAAGCTTTTAAGAACTAATAAAATCTTATAACTTAATTGGTTAGAGCATTGCTTATTACATAATAGGTTGAGTTCAAACCTAAATGTCATAATTAATATTTTTTTTTTGAAATTCATGGGCAAGCTTGAGGCCTGACCTAAGCCCGATCAATTAACTAGGGTTGGGTCTAGGCCTAAGTTTTTGAAAAATGTTTGGGCTTAAGCCCGGCCCATGCCCACCCATTATGAAGATAAAGCTCAAGCTTTTTGACGAGTTTGAGGTGCTGTGCTCAGGCTCTGGTTGGACTCGTAAAGGTAGGCTTTGGCTTAGGCTTGGGCTCGGGTCGGGCTTGTTACATGAAATACAATGCTCAGGCTCGTGACAAACTTGAAGTGTTGGGCTCAAGCTCGGCTTGGGCTTTTAAAGGTAGGCCTTGGCTCAGGCTTGGGTTCAATCAGGCTAGTCACATGAAGACAAAGCTCAGGCTTGTGCCGAGCTCAATCTCGGCTTTGGCACGTAAAGGTAGGCCTGGGCTCGGGCTCAGCTTACCTCACCAAAAGAAAAGAAAAAAGTTCAACAACCTAAAGGCCCATTAGCCCCATTTGTCTTGTTTGAACATTACTATTGTCACAATATATTACCAAGTTTTAAGCAAGTTGAGCTTAGTGAAGCTCAGTTCAAGCTCACTTAGAAAATGAGCTTAAATCAAGGCTCAGGCCAGGCTTTGTGAGCTTAAAACAAGGCTCAATCAGACATGGCTCATGATGAGCCAATCCCAGCTAGCTCAGCTCATTGACAGCCCTAAGCTCATTTCTTGATGACCCAAGCTCCTAGTTGAGCCAAGCTAGCGTACAGAATATCTTTTTATTTTTTATTTTTTTTATTTTTTTGTATATGAACAATGTATATAAAATCATTCTTTTGAGACAGTATAGTCCCAAATGGTTTTATGTTCATAAAATCATTGGATTCCAACAAAATGAGTCCTTGGTATGATCCATGCCTCAAATGGAAATCAAATCCTTCCATTGCAATCAGAAAGGTCTAAAATCCTCGCCAAACAGTCAAATTCTCAAAGTTCCTTTCTAACCCTTTCATCATAAGGATTCATACTCAAACAAATATTATTAAGGTCTAAGTATGGCTGATTACAATCCGATCCCACAAGGTCCTTAAGTACCACAATTAGGAGTAAGGGTGTGCATGGGCCGTGTCCAGGGCCAGTCTTAGTAGGCCTAGGGCAGGTCCAACTTTTACATTATGGACTTGGGCCTGAAAGAAACTCAAAAATAAGGACCAAGCTTGGGCCAACTTTATTGTACGAGCCTTGGCTGGGCTTACCCAAGGTTCTTTAATATATTATTTTAAAGTAAAATTTTATAAAACACACTCCATCTATCTATCTATCTATATATATAGGGATTTGGGCCGTGGGTCGGCCCGGTATAGGGTCGAGTATGGCCCAACCATAAGATCAGGCTTCAGGCCCAGGGCTCTGTCAAGACTAGTCTTGTGTTGGGCTCAGGCTGGCCCAACCTTGTGCACAGCGCTATTTGTGATGAAACATATCATCTAGTTTACGCATGTTAATTTCAAAATTTGGAGAGAAATGTCCTTGTCTTTTTAAATGAAGTGGGTCAGATCCTGTCATACAATGGGTATTTGTCAAAACAACATGCCCTAGCTTTATTAAATTTTAAAAAAATGGCATGATTGTGTAAATGACCATAAGTGTCCCAAAATTTTAATTTATTTAAATATTTCATTAAAATTTCTTATAAATCGAGGAGGGGATGACCATTGGTTTTCCACTCTTCCACTTTTACACGCCACTGAAAACAATAATCCTTGTTCTATAAAAACAGATTAACAATTTTAGTCCCAATCTAAATCACCTGCCAAAGGTGTAATAGGGTTTTCATTAGGGTTATCAATTGGGCCGGGCTGAGCTGGGCTGAGGTCTACCCAAATACAGCCTGAAATGTTTTCCTTGAACCCAAACTTGACCCGAATAAAACTTTACACGTAAAAGTTGGGCCTGAACTCAGTCCGTTGTAAAACAACAGGCTTCGGGACAGGTTTGGGCTGACCAAGTTAATACTCTTTTCTTAAATTTTAGGCCCATAATTGACCTTAAAATGCTATAATATGGGTTTTTTTGAACAGTTGACACTTGAACTATTTGATGACAGTAAATTTTTTTAAAATATATGGATCTGAAAAGAATAATATATATATATATATATATAAACTTAATATCAGCATATAAATAAAATTGTTATTTGTAAATAGTTCAGACCAGGCAAAACCGGGCTTCGGGCTGAACTTGAACCTCCCCAAACTCGGCCAGAATAAAATTTCGGGCCTAAAAGTTGGATCGAAACTCAACCCAACCCAAGGTTGTCCCAACCTGATTTTGTTGAGTTGGACCAGGCCCAATTGACAGCCTTAGTTTTTATAATTGACCTTGGCACTAATTTACATACACAAACGATCCATGAAATACTTCAACTATAATTGCTTACATAGTTGTACTATCATATTATTATTATTATGGAAAATCTGTCTGATAAAAAAATGTTTGAACATCTATAAACCTGCGCTGCCCCCCCTTGTGTGACGTCGTGAGCCGAGACAGAGGGGGGGCAACCCCCCCCCAAAGTGAAAAGATACCCCCCACAGTGGTGGCTCACGACGTCCCACCGGGGGGGGGGGCGCCGAGGGTATGAGGCATAGAGG
>JAOXJP010219116.1:0-11737 GCA_025762735.1 Platanus orientalis
GTGAAAGAGGGGAGAAAATCTCTACAAAACCCACTAACTAGAGCATTGATTTTTTTTTTTACAAAAAAAAAAAAAAAAAACCAATATAAACGTTTCCTAGGTAGCTAGAAAATAGAAAAGAACCAAGTTTCCATGCAACTAACTTCCCTTTCCAATATCATTTCTAGCTCCAAGATAACAAAATCAAAGCTTTTAAAAGAACATCAAAAACTAGGAGACCTTAACTCCTCCACCAAACTCCACTAAAAACTTGTTGCATGGTTAACCCATGAACTAAGAACCGATTCAATGGGCTAACTATCGACCCAACCCAAAACAACTCAAGCCCATGGCTTGGGCTTCTTCATTTTGTCCCATTGCTCCATGTAAGCTAGTGTGACCCAACCTACATTAGTTCTTCAAGTGAATTTGAGTGGGATTCGCACAAAAAAGGTGATGCTTTCACATGATAATCTTAGTAACTAGGATGGGATGTATCATTTGTTGAAGATCAACTACGACCAAATGTAGTTGAGATATAAAACCTATTAATATATCCATTTTGACCATAAAAATATTAATGAACTTGCATGATGTTGATTACTCAATGGCATTCCTAGCTTAGGATGTAATAATGCTAACATTATGTACTCACATCTTGGTGTGAGTATCATACAGCATGCGCTAAAGATAAGAGTTGTGTATGTCACTCAAAGAGATGATATTCGATTTCCTCAATCTCATAAAATCAATCACTATTTGGTGCAGGATTCATACCAATCATGTCAATATCCTTTCTAATCTAGTTAATGAATATAATGTCTCAAGCTATTCTTCACTAATTCACCTGGACAAAACCCAATAAATGTTGTATATTTTGGGGAAAACAATGTTTGGGGGTTCAAATTTGATGGGGCATGCATCATGTCTTTTGATGATTTTCTAATGGTGAAGTTTATGGAGGTTCAGAACTCAAATTTAAGTTTTAGGCTTGTGTGTTTAGGTTTTTCTATTTCAAAGTTGCATCAATTTGTAATTGGGAATTTGGTTTTAATTAGGCCGCATATAATTTTATAGATTAGAACTTCTGAATATACAAATTGGGTGATCAGGTATAAAATTTTCTAGGTCACTCAACTTTCTATAGTTGCACCAAGTTTTGGAATTTAAAATGGGTTCCTAACGGAACTATAATAGTCTAGTTCCTTAGATTGTGTTCTAAATGTTTTATAAGGGTTTGATTTTTAGTCTTTTTACAAATAGAAAAGTGGTATAGGGTTTGATTTTGATAAATCTTTTTACAAATAGAAAATGTATGGTTTCCCTCTCTCTCTCTCATAAGTATTCACTATAATGGAGTAATTGCTTTCAAGTGGTATTCTATATTAGAGTTAGAAATGGATTTCTATATCCTCTCCTGCATCGCAAGACATCTTGCATGCACACATACTCCAAAAAATCAAATTTGGACAGGTGATTTTTACTCTTTTGAGTGCATGTGAGGAGAGGATCTTGAATGCTGCAACATTAGAGTAGACAAATCACAATCTATTATTCTCCCATTTGTTCATTGGTGGTCATCAGTATCATGGTGATGTCTCTGTAGAGCACCCTTTCCCTTATATATTAATGATGTATTCTGGAGTGTCTAATTCTTGCATGAAAAACTGGTTTTTCAGCAAGTCAAGCTGCAATTTCATAGTCACATTGCAGGCCCATTGGACATATAATTTCTTGTCTGAAATCATATATATTGTTGTGCGGAAAACCTAGATTTGAGATTGTATGCAACAAAATAGAAGAAAAAAAATAATGTAAACAACAATCACACAAAGAAGAAGACGATTTACATGGTTTGGCTTGAAGCCTACATCCACGGGTGAAGATAGCGAGAGAGATTTTACTATAGTTGAAAACAAAGATTACAATGAATAGTACAATAACGTGAAAATCAAGAAACCCTAAATATAAACCCCCCCAAATAAAAAATCTATTCTCCAAGGGTCGGATCCAAACCCCAAATCAAGTCAAGAATATGGGTAATGGATCATATTCAAGTTTTTCTCTGAAACATCATCCGAGTTACATCTTAGGTTGAATTTAAGACATTAACCCAACAAATCTCCATCTTTGCTTGAATTTCACCAAGTCTACATAGTACAGAAAACTTTACTCCCACCTTTTCCAAACAACCCAAAGGGTAATTATAGATACTGCGAAAACCAATCAAGTCCAAGCAATGCTTGAACTTGAATTCTGAAAGTGACTTGATCATCATGTCTGTTGGATTATCATCTGTGCCAATCTTCTTAACAGCGATATAGCCCTACAAGATGACCTCATGTATAAAGTGATATCTGACATAAATGTGCTTGGTCCTCTCATGATGCATCTGACTTTTAGATATATAGTACTTTGATTATCACAATGCACAATAGTCAAGCACTGATTTGGGCCTAGCTTGCCAAGTAAGCCTCTCAACTAAAAAGCCTCTTTTACTACCTCAGTCACCACCACATACTCTATCTCAGTAGTTGACAAAGCAACTGTAGCCTGTAATGTTGCTTTCTAACTCACTGTGCAACTAGAGAGAGTGAATACATAACCTGTCAAAGATCTCTTGCAATGATCACTTGCATAATAAGAATCCACAAATCCAACTACACAACCATCAAGTCCACGTGTTTTGTCAAACACTAGCCTAAAATCTATAGTGCCTTTAAAATACCAAAGTATCCATTTCACTGTCTGCCAATGTGCCTTCCCTAGATGTTTCATATACCTACTCACAACACTAACATCATGTGAAATGTCAAAATGAATGCAAACCATACCATATATGAGGCTCCTAATTGCACTAGCAAACGAAACGTAAGACATATACTTCACGCCCCGAACTTGACCCAATATTAACTCGACAATGAACCAAATTTGAACCTTAACCAATACACTTTTACATAAGATCACTTGGTTACTTCTTACTTGGACTTGCATTTCAGTCCATTTTTTGTCTTTTATTTATTTCCTTATTACATTACATTTTCCTTTTCATATATACATCACATACTAAGGCAGTGGAATAATTTTCTTTTGATCACATTCACATCACTAGGCAACGGAAGTCTTTACCTTTTATCCATATGCTCACTATAGTATACAGAGGAATAATCCAATCATTATCGCATTTATTCATTTCACTAATATAGTCAAACTAAAAGCATCTAAGTAGAATCTCATGAACCCATAACATATTTAATTTCCAACACAATAGTCCAACTAGTAGTAAATGTGGGTGTCGTCTCACCGAAACACATACTAATGGAGCTAACAGTAATACGTATCTCTTCAAATTTTAGAGGTAACCATACAATTGTCTAAAAGGTAAATCAAAGTCAATTGGGTGCAATACATAATAACAGCCTCATAATCTTCCTCATCCATAGCTCACTCCATATCTGAAAAATGTTGTGGAAGGGTGAGTCAACAACTCACAAGTAATTATACAAAATATACAATACAATAATAAGGATGGTCAAGTATGGGTATAAGTACGAATGTTTGTAAAACTTGAAAGTCAGAACCATATAATACATGAGTTGTTTTTAAAACATGCATTTTTAAACACTTTCACTTTTCAAAATATATTTTGAATTGCCGTTAGAATGATTCACTAAGTCCATTTTCAAAACTCTTAATTCAAAACACATGTGGAAGATCATACGCTTATCAAAATATTCTTTCAAATACATCGGAAGTCTTAACACTTTTCGAAAAACTACTTCCAAAGCGTAGATGAAAGTTCTAAACAATTTTGTAAAACACTTTCACATATTATCCTTGATGGGTTCCATCATTTGACCCTAATGGAGGGACCACTTACTCTCATTTAACTCTCAAGAGCAGAGTCTTAAACACCATGTTTAACCCCTATGGGTAGGGTCCACTTCTCATATTTAACCCCCATGAGCAGAGTTAAGAACGATGATACCCTGTCTCACCCCCATGGTAAGGATCATATGCCATGTTTAACCCCCATGGAAAAGGTCTAAAACACCATTGTTTAACCCCCATGGGTAGAGTCCAAAACACCATGTATAACCCCCGTGGGTAGGTCCAAAATACTTGTTTAGATTTTACAAATAGGTTCATAGCACTTCTCACAATATGCCCTGTGAGGGGTCCCAAAATGCTTTTCCAAAATTGAACACATTTGGATTTTCAAATATATTCAAAACACTCCTCATAATTTGTCTTGTGAGGGGTGTCCAAAATACATTCGATGTCCAAAACAATTTGAATATCCAATTGATATTTTTTGCAAATTCTCTCATAAGTTTTTTTCAAATTCAAAACTGAACACTCTTTGATAAGGAAAACCTTGCAAAAAGTCAAGTCTCATGAAATGCAATAATCCTTTCAAAACTAAACACTTTTCAGTATGTAAACTGATTCAAAATTTTTTAAACACTTTTCTATGCTTTTTCAAAACAATACAAATCTCTGATGCATAGGACAAGTCAAACAAGGATTCAATCAAAGGCTCTCAATTCGGAAATATTGTCAATGATCTTTGATTCAATGAAAGGCTTGACCTTTCTAAGGCTCATAATAAGAGTAAATCACTTACCGAATTGAACATGGTATTTAAAGGTTTATAATAATTCTCATATGATTCCGAAGCACAAATGCAATAATGCCAACAATTAATGTGCAAGGCAAACTATTACTCTTCACAATATGATATCAATACAACGATTTGGAGTACACAACAATAAGATGTATTCAAAGCATTAGTAAGAGGATCAATTTTAGCAAGATATAAAAAGATTAAAGAAGAGACATAATCCATAACAAAACCAATCAAGTCTATCACAATTGATCATTTTACCATGGAATTTAATGGATTCCGATATTTTTCCAAATTTTTGTGTATAGACAATAATGGATTTTTTTTTTTTTTTGATAGTCATAGATTCAATGGATCTATAAAAGGCATTAAATGTATATCTTAATAAATCACTTCAATTTTGAAGATGTCTATTGATTTCAAGAGATTAGGCACAATCTAAATAGAATCACTTGATAACATTAGAGAATCGTTTTATAACACATGGATCTTAAGATTCAATAAGAAAAAACACAAATAGATCATAGGAGAATGAATCACATTAAATTAGATACAATAATCAAACAAGATTTATTTATAGAAAAAGCACAAATCTGAAATTTAATGAGATAAGCATTAAAGATGAAGAAACTCAACAACCAACGCTTAATCACTATCCTAATGGGTATAATTCACACAAACCCACTTGGGATCTTAGGAGAACACTTTAAAGCACTTAAGGATCTAAGGATCAAAGGGAAACAAATCTAATTCTTTCAAATCCATTTGAAACTCTTGAAGATTTTTTAAATTCACATGATTCTAAGATCTTAAGGAGAAGAAAAAATGTATATTCAGCATAATTACTTACCAATTCTGAAGAAATTGGATCAATCACTCAAAACCGATTTCAATAAATTGGATCAAATGAGAAATCACATTTTTTTGATAGGTAATTATAGGTGAAGACGGGTTTTGAACGCAGGTTTGTGGTATGACACCTACAGACTTTACCAACTTAGCAAATCACATATTCAATACAAAACATTGAAATCAAATGGATCCATGATCCTAGGAATGAAAACAATCTGCATATAATGCATAATTACTTACTATAAAGCAATTTCTTGCTTCTCTAAGCTTCCTAATCACAATTCCTTGAGATCTCTCCATTATCTTATCTTTTCTGTAATTCAAATATTGATTCATCAAAATCTATAGATCTATAAGAATCTTCATTAAAAATAGGCTAATTCAACCTAAAATGAGCTAGATCTAAGGTTTCTTGAGCTTACCTTACTATTTGGAGAAGAGGTTCTCTTATCTTCTTTCAATTCTCCCAAAATTCACTCCCCTTTCTATTTTTCCTTCTTTATTTGGTCACACCTAAATAAAGAAAAAAAGGGATTTGGGTCATCACATGTGGGTCCACACAAGATTAAAGTGAAATCAAGCCTGACATGAATCTCGAGAATTTTTTTATCCTTTGGTGATCGATCACAGTGGTGATCGATCATGATAGTGATCGATCACAAACATCAATCAAGGCATTTAGGAATTTTCTTCGGAGTACAACCTGGGTGCAACTCAAGGCTGGTGCACTATCCTGATAATTGATCATGACGTAATCAATCATAGTGTTGATGATTGATCACCAACACCAAATTCTAAATTTTCTAGTTCTTGGTTTCCTTTTTGGCCTAAGCCCTTCCTAAGGTCCATGAATACACACTATTACCCTTAATTTGCTCACTAATCATGCATTCTTCCTAAGTCTCATGTTGTTCTGTAACCGACACCATTTGCTCATTTTTCATACCTAAAGTGAATTAGAACAATGTGGGGTGTTACATGTACTCATTCTCCTCCTAGTCTATGATGATAAATCTGTAGAATAAAGTGATTTGCAAGTGGAGTGCCCACGGATTTGGAATCCTGCATTCTAAAGCGTTCAATTACTTTATCAAAATAGTTCTTTTGAGACAAGTACAACTTTTCTATTTTTTTATCCTTGCAAATCTCTCTGCCTAAAATCTTCTTTGTTGCCCCTAAATTTTTCATCTCGAACTCACCACTAAGCTAAGCTTTTAACCTATTAATCTCATACATGTTTTTGGTAGCAATAAGCATGTCATCAATATAAATTAACAAGTACAGAAAAAACCATCTAGTAGTTTTCTAAAGTAAACACAGTTATCATACTGACTTCTAGAGAAGTCATGTGTAACCATGAAAGTATAAAACTGCTTATACCACTGTCTAGGCGATTTTTTCAGGCCATACAAAGACTTTTTCAACAAGAAAACATAGTCTTCCTTACCTGCGATGATGAACCCCTCTGGCTGATGCATATAAATCTTCTTCTCAAGCTCACCATATAGAAATATCATCTTAACATCAAGCTACTCTGGCTCTAAGTCAATCATAGCTACCATGGCAAGCAACACGCATATAGAACTATGCTTCATAACTAGTAAGAATATCTCATTGAAGTCCACACCCTCTTTCTGACCATAGCCCTTTACAACCAAGCATGCCTTACACTTTACATCATAAACACCTAGTATTCCTTCTTTTATCTTGTAAAGCCATTTGCAGCCAACAATCTTCTTTTCATTGGTAGATTTACAAGCTCCAAGTATGATTCTTATGAAGAGATTCAATCTCCTCATTCATAGCAACTACCCGCTATGCAGACTCATTGCTTATGATAGCTTAACGGTATGTGAAAGGCTCTTGACACTCAACAATCTCTACCATAGACAATGCATAAGAAACCATCTCTACATAGCTACTATACCTTTTAGTTTGTCTAATATCTCGTCATTGTCTCCTAGTATAAATACTATACTATTGTTCTTCTTGTGCATCCTCATTCTCACTAGGATCTTGCTCATCTTCCTCAATGGATTGAATGGGAGTACCCTCTTGATTCTTCCCTAAAATATCACTCAAGCTCCACTTGCTTGCTAACACCACGGTCTCTATTTGCATCAACAATCTCCTTTCTCTTGTTAAGCATGACAGACTCATCAAAAGTCTCATTTCTACTAATAAAAACTTGGGTAACTTAGGATCAAAACACCACAACCTGTATCCTCTCACCCTAGATGCATAAACTAGAAAAATACACTTCTTAGCTCTAAGTTCGAGCTTACCTTCATTGACAAGAGCGTAAACAGGACAATCAAAAATCTTTAACCTAGAGTAATTCATAAGAGTATCAAACCATACCTCCTCAGGCGTCTTTGTAATGCCCCCGAACCCAAACTCAGATATGGGATCCGTAAGCTCCCTGGATTTATATCGTTACATTGATTTGATCACCAATGTTCATAATCCAATAGTTATAATTCAAAAGTCATATTCACATTCTAAGCTCGATAATTACGGAAACATATATCAACCAATGTTCATAATCCGATAATCATAATTCAAAAGCCATATTCACATTCTAAGTTTGATAATTATGGAAGCGAATGTTAATATTCAATATATCATAATGATTCAATAAATGATAATTCGTAGCGGATAGTAATACTATAATCTCAAATGTAAATCAAAATGGTAAAGTCAATGACCTACATCAATGGGGTACCCTCTCACCAAAATCATAAACAAGGAAAATGAATATCCACTATACCAAAAGTATGGACCCAAAATAAAGGATCCCAAAAATATGTCCAAAGCAAATATGAAGAGTAAAAGAAAAAATTAAGAATGTTGTAGCAAATCTCTTAGATGGAGGACCTAGAATAATAGTCAGTCTAAAAAAATAGAATGGTTGGGTTAGTCCCAACCTATAAGCAATCCAACTGACTATAGACAATATGAAGCAAAGCATACATCTGAGTACTAACATGTCCAAAGGTCAATACAGAACTAAATAGAGATCAAAGTAATAAGAATAATCATGCTAGTACAAACTGAACAATAATCAAAAGTCAAACTAAACTTGAAGGTTCAATACAAAGTTCTAAGTTCAATAAAGAATTTTGACTTCACAATTCGGAGTTCAATGTTAAATATTGAATAAGAATCGGTGTCCAAATCAGTAATTCAATACAGAGATCAAAGTCTATGAATTCAATGACATATGTTATTTTTGAATGGTCTGATGTTCAATGATTTGGAGTGTTCAGAGTCTAATGTTTCAAAATTATTCAAAGTTCACGTGGTTCAATGTTCGAAGGGTCCAAAGTTCAATGTCCAAAGGTTCGAAATAAAGTATCCATATGCTCTAGTCAACCCCATGTGTAAGGTCTTGAGTCTCATTCCTAACCCGACAAGAAGGATCCTTAGTCTTTTGTTTAGCCCCAAAAGAAGGGTCTAAAGCCTTGTTGTAACCCCAAGGATAAGGTCTTGAGTTTCTGTTTATCCCCAAAAATAGGCCCAAAAAATCCGTGAACCAAAAAGCATGTCTGAAATACTTCCTCACATTTAACCTTATGAGTAGACCTAAAGAGTCAAATGACACACTTAGCTTGGTGTCAAGGCCCACATAGTCGATGGCCACACTTAGCCCTATGATAAGGCCCAAAAATGGGTCAAAAGTTCAAAGTCTAACAGGGTCCACATCAATAAGTTTGAATGTTCACATAGTTCGATAATAATAATATTTCTATAATACATAAAATAAACATAATTATAGCATTGCCATGATTCAATCATTTCAAATGTATATGATTCACATAGATTCGATGTTAATACATGATTCAATGTTCATAATACCAGAGTCACAATAATTCACTAAGATTTCATATAAAATCAATGAATCAAAGCATAGAATAGGATTCGAGAGTCCACATAGTTCATATGATCACATCGGAGCATAAAGTTCAATAGAATCAATGAGTTCAATACAAGATTTTAGAAATTCAGAAGTTCAAATGATTTTGATCTTAGAGATCTACCAAATATCACTTCTAGTGTTCTAAATAAAGGGAAAATCCAAATTGCCTATCAATTTTATCATTAATAGTATAAATCTTAAAGGATTCATAACTTCACACAGATTTTCAAATATTCACATGGGAAAAATTCAGATTTCACATGATCTAAAGGATTCCATGAAGGAAATCAGTCCACATAATGTTTAAGAACAATAATCTTTCATAAAATAGATGTAAATTTAAAGATCAATCAAGATTGAATGGTTCAAAAAATAGACCTACAAAAATTTTAGAGATTCCAATAAGAAATGAGTATTACCAAGCATAGAAAGCAAAATACATTTAAGCAAGCTAGAATTCATGGAGTTAGCATGGTTCAATGGATTCAAGGATTTCCTATAAACTCAAGGGATTCCATAGATAACATCACATAACCTGAAAATCAAAAGAGGGAAACACATCACATCACCCATAATAAACAAGATTACTTACAATCTCTCAAATTCCTTGCTTCTTGCCCAAGTTTCTTCACCTTAATCTCTCAAATACAGTTCCTCTATAGAAATTAGTGTAGATTTAACATCAAATGAATGAAACTAAGTAGTTCTTGAAAGAAAATAACGTATCCTAGCAAAAGTTCCCAATGGTGGGTTAAACTTATCAAATGGGAAAGAATTTCTCTTCCTTCCTCCCAAATCTTGTAATTCTATCTTTTTTCTTTTATATGTTCCAAGAGGTGTCATAGACCTAAATAAGGTCACAATATGGTTAATTTCATCACAAACGAGATCCCACTCGTGTGGGGATCGAATAAAAAAAGCCACATAGGTTACTTTTGTTGATGTATTTGTCAATTCCATATTGTATAAAATACATGGAGTGATAGATTAGGCATGGTATGAGAACATTGCATTTCTTGAGTCATGTCTGTAATCATCAAGTGGTTGGTTTCCAAGATGGAAGACGAGCTCCAAACACTTAAAGCCGAGGATGATCTGTTCCCAAGATTGCCAAGGTTCATTGAAGACTTGAGGTTCATCAAGCTCAAGATATGTTTGTGAAGGTATATATCATGTTAGACATAGGTTAAATCCAAAACACATTTACATAGCCTTATGAACTAACTCATGCCTCCTACATAGATTCCCAAGTGAGTGGGAGTAGGAACAAGGTATGCTGGTAGAAAAACAGGGGAATCGGATTGATCCAAAGGGGGTCAGATCAATCCGCACTTAGCAAATTGATCCGCTACTTACCGGATCGATCCGGCAAAGCTCGAGCATCTCAGACTGAGACACCAGATCGATCCTTATGTATCTGACTGAGACACCGGTAAAGCTTGAGCATCGCAGAAATTTAAAAATAAAAATATATCAACGTCTGTGATTTTTTTACCGTTAGGATAGATGCCATATCAAGGGTGCACGATTGTGCTCGTCCCCTATAAGTATGTAAAAAGCTCAAGAGAGCTCTCTAACACAAGAACACACTCATTCACATTGAACACAAAAGATAAAAGAGAGCTAAGGCATTTACACCTCCCAACTAATAAAGGCTCACTCTTATGAGCATTGATTGAAGATCAAGGAGCCTTTAAGTGCTTTCCCAACACTCAATATAGGAAGATCAATAAGATGAGAGCAAGGAGAAGGGTTTACTCCCAAGTCAACCCTTGTAACAAGCTCCAAGAAGCAAAGAGGCACTCTTGGAAGCTTGGTGGAAGTAAAGAGGCACTAGCTCAATAAAGGAGCAACCACTTTCATGTGCAACAAGCAAAACACAAGCCTTGTGAATTAATTTGTATTGACTCTTATTATATTTAAGACTTTAGCACCCGCCGAAGACACAAAGTGTAGACCACACCCGCCAGAGACACCGGGTGTAAACCATAGCACTACCACCGGAGACACCGGTAGTGTAGACCATACCCGCTAGAGACACCAGGTATAGATAGCTCCCACCGGAAACACTAAGAGTAGATCTTGCTTTGCAAATAGATAGGTTTTAAATTTTGACCTTGATTGTAATACAATTCAATCTAAATAAAAATTTAGTAGCTTCCTTGTGAGCTTTGAGAGTGGATATACGCTGAGTGCCGAACCACTATAAATATCGTGTTGTGTGTTTGCTTGTGATGTGAATGGTCTCTTCTCTCTATCTTTACATGGCATGCATAAAATTTTTCATATGATCTTTCATATTTGCTATTAAGAAGGAACTTAAATTAATTGAAAGATTAACATTAAGAATTGCCATTGAT
>JAOXJP010219127.1:0-11736 GCA_025762735.1 Platanus orientalis
ATATTTAAGATATTTCGAGATATTTGATACCATGCTTGTGTGGTTGTGATGAGGAGTCAGGGGATCACATATTCATTCACTGTAAATTTTTTCACAAGGTTTGATGCTATTTTAAGCAATCCTTATCTCTATTTTTTGTTATGCTAGAATCTGTGTAGCTTTTGCACCAATGGAGCAGGGGGCAAAAGGGGTGAGGCGCAATCTCTTTGTCAAAGCTCTCAAGCAAGGTATAGCTTAGGGGCTTTGGAAAGAGAAATAGAAGGGTGTTTGAGGACAAGAAGAGAAATGTTTGGGCGGTGATTCACTCCATCATTTGCGAGGTTAGCTCTTGGATGCTCTCTAATTCGGCTTTTAAAGCATGTTCCCTAAATGATATGGTTAGGGACTGGATAACTTGTATCTCTATTCTCCCTCCCTTAAGGATCCCTCCTACCCTTGAGTGGGGCCCTCCATATGAAGGGAAGTATAAGGTGAATTTTGATGGTGCCTCTTTTAGAAACCCGAGGATGGCTAGTTATGGTTGTGTTATGCATGACTTGCATGGGTCTATCATTCTTGTGAAAGGGGGTCCGATTGGTATTTGTGATGCTAATCATGCGGAAATAATTGGTTTGTTGGAGGCTCTTAGGATGCTTAAGAGTAGTGGTCATAATGGGTGTTTTGTGAAAGGGGACTCTATGATTGCTTTGGGTTGTGAGAGATGCCAAATTCAGGGGTCTAGGAGACTCCACCACTTCATTTTTGAGATCAAAGTTCTTTCTAGGGAAACTTCTGCTACTTTCCAGCATGTTCCTAGATGTCAAAATGATGTGACTAACAGGGTTGCCAAATGGAGTGTTGATCAACGAGAGGTTTTCCTTGGGGATCACATGCCCGATTGCTAATGGAGGAATGATTTTCTTTTGAATCGGGGGATCCCTCTTTGTGGCAACCTTGGTGTTGTTTGTATTTTAGTTTTTGTTGTGTTGTTTTTTTTGGTTTCCTTGTATTCTTCCCCCCGTTTTCTCTCCCCTTTTTTCTAATAAATTTTGTTATTCATCAACAAAAAAAACAAAAAAAAAAAAGCTTCATGAAAAGCACACCTATGGAGAGTTCATGACCTACTTCCCTACTGGGCAGCCATAATCATATCCCTTACCGTAACTCAAGAGTACCGGAGTAGAAATGGTGATACCGACCTTGCACTCAATCCACCATACCAATCATAGTGAAAATGGAGACCCTCTCATAGTTACAGGTACTATAGTATCCTATTTGTATTTCTTTTAGATGATATTGACCATCATGTATGTTTTTATGCATTAGATATAGTTGTATTATTGTTTTAACGAATGTTATCGTCCATTATATGCTATAATTGTATCTGTGCATGATTAATGCACTTGATATGCTCAAAAAAAAATTTATTCTTTCAAAATTAACATCATGCAGGATTTACCATTTTTTTTTCCTTTTTTTGGAATTTTTTTAAGGACCAAGCATTCTAGATCCACTGATCCACTCGAGAATGGGAAATTCAGAGGGCAATCGCGATTGACCAATCCCGATTCTGATCTTTCAAACCATGAAAAAATTAAGTAGCCCCATGGATCAACGAGTTTTGATTCAGTGGACATTTCTTGTATATCTCATCTTAATAACATTTTTTTATTTTCGAAAAAAAAAAATTCAACAAAGTATGCATTAGATCCATGTTTCACACACAAACCACAGTTATTGTTGTAATAAATTAGTAGATCTAACATTTATCGATTTGCCCAAAAATAAACAACAAATTCAAGACTAAAATTTAAATAAATAAATAAAAATTCTATTTGATCTAGTGAAGAACAAGAAAAAGATGGGTTTCACATCCATCAAAATCTCATGCAAATCATTTTTCGATGCCCAAAATAGTAAATTTTGATGCGAAAGTGGGATTGAAGTAAGTTTGAGAGAAAAAAACCACAGTTTGGTTGAGGTTAGGAGTGGGATCGTTGCCTAAAGTGTCAAGCATTGATTCTCCTCTTTGTAAAAATGATCAAACAACCTTGTAACATATTGTCCAATCTTGAGTCAAATCGTATCAAGTGATCGATAAAAGGACTAGACGATCCTAAACGATCCAGTCATGGATCATCCAATCCTATCAGTGGGTACAACGATCTTAAACGATTCAATATAGGATCATCTAATCCTATTAATGGATAAAATGATCCTATGCATATAGTGACTACCACCCAAACTTGGATTGCCCCAAGAAAATCTCGAGTCGAATTGCCTAATCCAACTCGGGTTCGTCCGAGTTTTAAAACCATGCCAACACTGCAGTGGCAGAGGAACAAGGGAAATACGTTGGAGGTGTTCTCACACTCTCCACATGTATGCACATTTTTTCATGATGAGTAGATATTATATTCAGAATATAGCATTCATATATGCTTCAAAAAAAATATCATGATAGACATGTGTTGTCTCATTGATGGGTTTATTTGTGACGTGATGAGTGTTGGAACAGTAAAAATTAAGATATTTGATAAAGTGGTTCATACTTTGGATAGTGTAGCATATAACCCAAAGATGCAAAGGAATCTAATATTAGCTGGAAATAAGGTGTATGGAATAACAAACCCTTGTATGAGATTCTTTTTATAGTTAAGGTAAAAACAATTGTTAAAGGTTTCCAAGTGATAGATGATGGTGAAACAATTATCGTAGTTCAAGAAGATAGATTGAAATCATTCTCTAGAGTTGACTACGCCTTAAGGCAACTACACATGTGCATTTTTCATATCATGATTGAGTCATATGAAGGTAGGAATAGATTGATTTGATGATAACTAGTGGCTCTTCAAGGCTAATGGTTGTTTGCAGTGATCGCAATCAGATTATTTGATTCAGGTTCAAAGTATAAGAGCATACCAAGCATAGGTTCACTAAGGAGGACAAGTGCAAGGTTATCTCCAAGATGGTTAAGGAATCTGGGCCTAGGTGGAGTACTGTACACATGCCACTAGTTGTGTCTGCACATGTCACTAGTTGTGTCTTGATAAACATATAAGTGGAGCTGACTTCGACCAAAGATCTCCAAGATGGCTACAAATATGTCAAGGTGGAAATTATTGTTTTTAGCAAATTTCCACCAAGAAAAAATCCGTCATGTTGAAGAAGTAGGTTTACTTCTCCCAAGTGAAGAAGTTGAAAACATGAGTGTTTCACCATAAGTGGGCTCCACAGAATTTTTAGAGAAAAAAAAGTATATCTTCCAAATTCTCATATGTGAGAAAAAGGATTTCTTAGTAGCGAGAAAAAAGGGTTTTATTTGCAAAAGAAAGTGAAGTGTCTTCGTTAGTGTTTGAGGGACATATATACGAGTGTAACAGGTTTTTGGGTTTTATTGGGGCTCAAGATAAGGTGAGAAATAACAAATCTATTTTATTATGTTATTATAACTTGTATTTGTCTGGGTTTTAATAAAGAAATGACAGCCATGGATGTAAAACCTTTGTGTTGTGTTTTGCAGTAAAGTTATTGTTTATTGCATTGATCGTGGGTGTTTTGGCCCCATATCCCATCACGTTGTATATTGGCAACATTTTCTGATAAAGCCGTTATTAATCGCAAAAGCCGCAGATTTCAAACATATTAGAGAAAATTTCAAACTACTCAAAGACGATTAAATATGAAATCATGTCAAGACCAGGTGGGAATCCGATGGAGGACCCATTTTTCGAAAATAAAAGTAGAAAGAAGACTAACCTGAGATCGAGGAGCACGGGATCGTAGCGACGATCGCAAAATTCTGGCGGAATTCGACTAGATAAGAGCAGAAGTTCTGAGATTAGGGTTTGAGCTCTGCTTGCGAAATCGAGGAGCTCGGGAAATGAAGATTCTGAATCGCCTTTCTTCCATGCTTCGTCTTCGTCTCTCGACGGACTCATTTTTTACTAGCCGTGTCCACTGTCTAGAGAAAGAATACGATACGCGCGAATGCGAGAGCGTCAGATGGTTTAAAAAGCATCGCTATTCGCTAAGACGCACGTCTCACCTCGTTCCTCTCGTTGGTTAAAACGAATCATGCTTCCCGTCACCGGTGGTAATGAAAGCGGAAGCTAAACAAACCTCTGGAGTCTAGACGCTACCACACCCAGGATCCTCTCCTTCAGTTTAGTTAAGAGTCTCGCGACTCGTCCTTGCGTGCGACTGCACTGCACGGCACGAGTACTGAGTGGAAATAAACGGTACAGCTGTTTAAATAATTTGGTAATTTCATATTCACATGTAATTTTACCTAAATAACCTTTTCTCTTAGGAAAGAACGTCCATGCTTGTAAGACGTAAAAGTGGCGTCAAATTGTGAATGCAGCGACTACAGTCACCACTTTGACAGATTCATATCCTCTGCGTCGTGGGTACTGCACACCGCTATGAGCCCAGACACGGGCACCACCCCCTTTGTGTCTGGGCTCTCGGCAGCATACGGTACCCACTGGCAGAAGATACCTTTATGGTGTCCAAGACATGTAAAGGATCTTTTCCTGCCGGCCTACGTTCTGTCTAATAGATGACAGAAGATAATTGGCCGAAAAAAGTGAATTGTATTTTTCAAAAATTGTAATTCACTTTTTTCCTCCAATAATATCCTGCCACCTGTTAAACAGGACCTTGGCTGATCATAAATGGCAAGAGAAGATCCGGTCTAGACAGGACAGACATCCTTGCTTGATAGATCTACCAATTTTATTTGTTTATCCATACAGAAAGTTAATAGGTATGGTTCTCTATGTGAGGAGTAAATGTTCCACACCTAAATTGTCTACTGCCTCGTACTCCTGACACAAAGGATTACACATTTTACTTTTTCCGATAACCATTTTATGGTTTTAACCTTATACATCCCAGCCTCTGTGTCTGGGAGCATGGGAGTAGAACATAATAACTATTTTTATCAATGTATCATGTCCTCTAAGGGATTTGGTAGTTTCCTTTGTCCTGGCCTATGCAGTAACTGACTCATGTCATTAAAAGTGGGGATCATCTACTTAATGTCATGTGTCAATTGCTGCATATGTCAGTACCCTGCCAGGTCAATAAGAGGACATACCAAATCCCAGCCAATCATGTTCTGCCGGTGGTGGTGTGATATCCTTCCAATCATGAGTTTGAAGTGAGCAAATATTTTGTTCCCTAACTTTCAGTCCCCTCGGCCATACACCAGAGGCTAAAATATTTAACATTTTTTGAATTTGATGTCTATTTTTAGGTACCTCCTTTTCACTTGAACACTTAACTCTATATACCTCTTTTTGAGTACCAATTTTTCCATTTGAAAACCATACTATGATTTTAACACTATATACCCATTTTTTATGGTTTTTTCATTTGCTCCCAGTTTGAATTATCTTTGAGATGGAGAGAAATCTCATAAGTTCCAATTGAGTTGGGATCTCTCTATATACCTATCAGCACAAGCTGACATGATATTTATAGGAGTAAAAATGTCAAAATACATGCACAAACAAAACAAAGGCATAAGAAGTGATGGCAAATTCAAATGTTTGTCACCTGTCCAAACTCCTACTGACCTCCGCTACAGAGAATCCAAGGTGGTTCCAAAACAATACAAAACATAAGAGCTGATAAGAGTATTTTGGTAAATACATATAACTACTTGTTTTATTTGTATTCAATTAAAACCATCTATATCCATGTGTAATTAACGAGTAACTCTTTCCGGGTATGATATCATGTCCTAATCAGAATTGGCAAGACTTTGTTTCTACTACAAATACAATTGATTCTAACTTGAGGCAGCATCCCCTTTGTCATCATCACAAATTAGTAAGTAGCATTTGAGTTTTTTTTTTTTTTTTTGAGGGGGAAACGAGACCAAGATAACACAAATTTAAGGTGATTTGGAAAAATTATGACCAAATTACAAGTATTCTATAATATTTTATTTTTTAGAAAATTCCAAATATTTTAGAATGTAAGTCTATCTAAAAGTCCCCCTATGTAATAAAATTCAATAAAAGTTGAATAAAAATTGTGTGATATTGGGTAATCTCCCAAGTGGCCGTGGGCCTTATTCTTCGTATGAGTGACGCCACTCTCATCATAGTTCCCCTCTCCTCTCTCCATCAGGTTTTACCACCCTAAATGCACACGTGAATTCCCTCACCCTCTCAGGTATTTCTCTTATCTTATTTTCCTTCTCTCTTAGTATCTTCTTCTCTCTTTTTTTTTTTCTCCATATTTTTTTCTTATCTTCTTCTTCTAAAAGATTCCCTATTACTTTTCAACAAGACGTCCATAAAAGAACCTTCACTTTTTTAAAATTATTTGATTTGATAGATTTAATCTTATTGGAAATTCATGAAATTTTAACTGTAAAATCCTTAAACACGTCAAAAACTATCCTAAATTTTTCAAAAATTTTATAATGCATCAGAAGGGTATTTGGATAATTTTTGGACAACAAAATTACAAAAATGCTCTTTTAAGCTCCTTTTCTTCTATTTTCTTGTCTTTTCTGTTCTAACTCCTAATATTTTTTCTGTGATTTTATTTTCTTATTTTATAATTTTTGTAGTTATTTATTTGTTTCTAAACTCTATTCTTGATATATTTGTTTCCACGCCCATTATTTTAAATTATTTGAGGCTTTGAAAAATTGTGCTATAAGAATTTTGGTATCTTCCCCTTTTCACTGCATCAATAAGTGTCGATTTAGTTTTTTTGTTTTTCAGGTTGTTTAAAAAATGTTGTATAAGACTAGTAAGGCATCACTTTAAAGGGGGAAGATACATGATTTTAACATCTTCGTTGAATGAATAAAATACAAATTTTGGAGCATATGACTGCTAACTTCCCCTTTTAAGAGATGGAAAACCTAGGTGAGAAATCAGGGGTTTGGGGAAAACCCCTTGGTTATAAAGCCTTGGGTTATGTTCTACCATGGTGAGAAACCAAACTCCTAGAATTCTTTGTTGAGAAGCCTAGACCAGGTGATATCTATCCTCTTCCCCTTTCATTTGTTGTGTTTTGTCGTTGTTTGGAGTTAATAAAGCTGAAACATGATTTTTCTTTAACCCTCTCTTAAAACCCTATACCTTCCCTCCATTAATTTCGTTGTTTTTCCAATCTACATTAAGTTTGAAACCCTTTCTATTATACATCCCTTTGTTGTTTCTAGGTTTCCTGAAATTTTATGGGATTTCTATAGCATCCGTGGTCCTCTAATTTAGCATCACAATTTTTGGTTCTTCAAAGAAAGCCTATTGTAGAATTTTTGGTTTGTTTCTTTGAATTATGCAGCCCTCATTCAAAACCCTCTACACTACAAACCTTTTATAAACCTAACCCCGTGATCATACATATATAGGCCCGAATTCATATCTTTTTTTAATAACCCTTCGGCCATAGCCCATGCATACCCACCATCTGTTTGATGAAATTCCGAGCTAGAATTTTCTAAAATTCCAACCTAGTCTTTTACCTATTTCTTATATCAATCCTTATTAGTTTAGCTTGACATTGTGTGTGCTTATTCTTATTCAATGGACCTATTATACAACAAAGTTTCATCTTTTTTGGATAAGCCAAGTGGAAGTTATTACCGTTTATTATCTGTTACCCAGATTTTCCAACAATGTAACTATGGAATGATTGAATCTATGGGAGAGAGTGATTGAACATCCACTAAGACATGAAACTAGAGTGTTTGAAAATCAATTTGGATTTATGCCTGGGAGATCAACAACTGAAGAAAATCTTCTGTTTCGGTGATTGATAGAAAATTATAGAGCAAAGAATAAAAATCATCACATGGTCCTTATTGACCTAGAAAAGGCATATGATAGAGTATCAAGAGAGATCATTTGGTAGGTTTTGGATACAAAAAAAGGGGTCCCAAATAAATATATTGACACAGTTAAGGATATGTATAATGGAGCGATAACTAGTGTTAGGACAACTGGAGGAAAGACAAGTAAATTCGCAATCACATTAGGCTTGCACCAAGGGTCAGCATTGAGTCTGTACCTTTTACCTTAGTTATGGATCATGAATTGACTAGACGTATATAAGAGGAAGTGACATGGTGTATGCTATTTGTTGATGATGTTGTGTTGATTGATGACACTAGAGATGGAATAAATGCCAAGTTAGAACTATGGAGGGATGTTTTAGAATCAAATGGTTTTAGGATAAGCCGAACTAAAACACAATATATGGAATGCAAGTTTAGCCAAAATAGGAATATAAATGAGGGAGTAGTTAGAATTGATAGCCAAAAGATACCTCAGAGTAACCATTTTCGTTATCTTAGTTTAATCATGCACAAAGAAGGAGATATTGTAGATGATTTTGCTCATAGAATTAGAGCTGGATGGTTGAAGTGGAGAGGTGTTTTTGGAGTGTTATGTGAAGAATGAATACCACTAAAATTAAAGGTAAAATTTTATAAGATAGCTATAAGACCAGTCATGTTTTATGGAAAAGAATGTTAGACAACCAACAAACAACACGTACATAAAATGAGTATGACTCAAATGAGAATGTTGAGATGGATGAGTAGCAAGACTAAAAATGATATAATTAGAAATGAATTCATTCATGGGAGCCCAAGTGTAACACCAATGGGTGATAAAATGAGGAAAAGTCGATTGAGATGGTTTAGTCATGTGCAATGAAGACCAATGATTGTGCCAATAGTGAGGAGTGAAACAATGCAAGTTGAAGATGATAGAAGGACTAGAGGAAAGCCAAAATTGACCTGAGCTGTAGTAAGAAGAGATATGAAAACTTGTAACTTAACGACAGATATAGCCCTAAACAAAGCGGAATGGCAGAACATGATTTGTGTAGCCAACCCCAAATAGTTGGGATAAGGCTATTTGTTGTTGTTGTTGAGTCTTATTGAGTTGACACCTTTAATCTTCTCTGATTAAACTGAGATTTAATGGGTTGTTTCTTCATTCAATGGATTATCAACATGTGAAATTTCAGCACATTATGATTGGTATGTTGAGAGTTCTAAGGGTTTTGTTTGCTGCTGCCTAAGTTTCCTGAATTGATACAGTTCAGCGGGATGAATTTTATGGGTTTAAATCCTCTCCTATAGCATTTTTGGGGCCATAACCTACAGGTTTACAGCACTCCAAGGCTGTCCTACGTCAACCCCCCGAACATATTCGCCTATCTTATACACCATCTATTGGGATTTTGGGAAAGATGGATCTAAACTTCCATATCCTTGTTGCTCACAGTCACCTGCATATACTCGTTCAGGCTCTCTTCCACAGTGGAAGCAAGCCATAGCAGTCAAGGATTACCCTCCGAACACTCATCTTTGAACCAGTCTTTGGCAGGAGAAGAACATCCCGAAACCCCCCTGACAAGGAGCAGTGATGAGCGTTTGTTAAGGGAAGCGTTCATAAACCGATCCCTTGAAAGCATCAAAACTATTTAAAGTGCTATGCAACACCCAAATTCTTCAAAATAAAAGCCTAAGTAGGAAAGAAAATCTTTCGCCAAAATGATCCAGAATGCACGTGCTTACGTGTGAACTTGCTGCCAACCGTGGGAATGAAATCCACATAACAGCCACACCAAAAATTCAAAGTAGCACGATGTTTATGCTATACAGGCATTTAATTTTTTTAGGTTAAGAAGAGTTTTTCACATAAAGTTGTATGTAAAACACAGCATTACTAACATCATAAATGACTATCACTATCAATCCTTGATCCGAGGTAATCATTGTACTTTTCAAGCATAACTTTTTCCAAAAGCTAGCGTAACTTCAGAATCTAAAAGAAGTGAAAAAATGAATGTCCAATATGGAAAACTAGGCATTTTTTCATGATCAGCAACAACCATGGCATATCCTTTGACAAGGTTTTTTATAAGCTTTTGAGGGTACAAAACTCATAGTTACCAGGAACTCATTTCCAACTGGAACTGGTAACATGTTTTCATTTCCAATACGTTGGTTTCTATAAAATGGGAAATGGGTAAGAGAGTTCAAGGAAACACATGGGAAGCAAAGCACAGAAAAGAAAGGCATAGAAATATTCAAGTGATGTAAGAGAAATGTGCTTCCTGACGGGAATAGCATTCTCACGTATATCTGTCAATTCCTTTGGTGACTTTTGCACATTGCTCCCCATATAGTTTCAAATTTTTCGTCATTCCACGCACCTTGTGAAGCTTTGAGGGACCATTTCAAATTTTCACATCGTCAACCACATCTATTTTCCCAACGGGCAACTGCAGTTCAACTTCAAAGGCTGGGCTAATCCTCTTTGATATGCTATTAACAATTCATTCAATTACGTTCATGGAAATCTTCTTCCTTTTTTTCCAGCTTCATGGAAGTCTTTGCCTTCATCTGTTTAGTTGGCTGCTAAAGGAGACAACCCCCAAGCAGAAGTTTATCTAGATTCTGTCTCCTCTAAGTTGCTCCTGCTTTTGACTTTAAAAAAAAATGCATGTCACATGTTTGGATTTTGTTTGGCTAGTTTAAGTTTCTTTCTTCCTTATTTTTCAATTATTTTTTATCTCATCACGTATTTCAATTTTTCTAGGGCAAGAGGTGCATCTGGATTTGTTTTGTTCTATTTTTGGTTATCAAATCCAACTCATTGACCCATTAGATAATAACACATCTTAATTCACTTGGACATATTAAACATCTAAAATGCAAGATAAGACTAATTCCATATAGAGAAGATACAATTCAAGCTACTAATGAGTAGAAAGCACAATTATCCTACATTATGGTTTAGTGGTTCAAAATCAACAAATCTGATGGACATCATGTACACATTTTCTTGCAAACTAGAAATTCTAATCATTGCAAAGAAGAAACATAAATATAAGTAAATAAGGATCAAATAAAACCATATGAGCTAATCAAAACAAAGAAACTATATCAACACTTGTGACCAACATTATTCAATGCATCTCAGTCAGACCGAGAACCTAAAATCCATGAACGCACCTTTGACTGGCCTTGCAGAGATGCAAGCAAATCTTTCACAGAAGGGTATTAGGGTCAACTCTCGGAAGCTGTCAGACCAATAATGCAGGGAACTGCTATTTACACCACACAAATTTCTGAATTCATCTCACTTAATTTTTTATTTTTTTTGTTTTTCCTTTTATATCCCTTCCCCAACTTCATCCCTTACCTAAAATACCCCTCCCATCATTCTCTCTTAAACCCCACCCCTTTCTCTCTGATGCCAGCAGCAGTGGCGGCCCCTCTAGCGGTAACCCGAAGGTAAGGGTTTTTTTTTTTTTTTCAAAATCATTTTTTTAAGGTGTTTGAAGTGGTGTTGCAGAGCAAGGCAACCCTGCTCAGACATACCAACTGAACAGGGCCTGCCCCGCTCAGACAGCCCAGCCAAACAATGTTTTTTTTTAAACATGTTCGGAGTGATGTTGCCGAGCAAGGCAACCATTGCTCGGACAGACTAGCCGAGCAGGGCCTGTCCTGCTCAGACAGCCCAGCCGAGCAGGGGTTTCCTTGCTCGGCAACACCTGTCAGAACAAAAAGAAAGAAAGAAATGGAGAGGGAGAGAGAGGAGGAGGAGGAGGAAGGGTGCGGGAGAGAGGAAGAGGGAGAAAGAGAGAGAGGAGAGGAAGAGGGAAAAAGAGAGAGAGAGAGAGAGAGAGGATAGTGTGGGGGAGAGAAAGAGAGAGAGGGGAGCGCGGGAGAGTGAAAGAGGAAGAGGGAGAAAGAGAGAGGAG
>JAOXJP010219138.1:0-11736 GCA_025762735.1 Platanus orientalis
CCTATGGCCTTCATTGAAAAGATGATCCCGCAGCCACCTGAGTACCAATTAGTTGGGGGCTTTGACAAACCATGAGCCCCTTAGCTAATGGGTACATATGATACAGGGACGCATTTTTTTATTATGACTCAATTGTGCCCAACCCAGAAAAAAAAATTCACTTAACAAAAAAACAAAGGTGCAAAAATAACATTTTCAAAAAAAAAAAAATTCCTAAAATAACTAGGGTCGTCACCAAGTAGACTGCAAAACCCACTGGCATTACGCTTCGGACAGCACATGGCATCATAAATTTCAATTCACATATAACAACACGGGATCAACTCTTCTGTGACCAACATTGGCATGACCAATGTGGGGCTGCACTACAGGCTGACATGTTGTGTATATAAGGTTAAAAGCATTGAAAAGGTTCTCAGATAAAATAAAATAAAAAGGGACCCCAAGAGTGGCACCAAATTTAAAAGGAACACAAATGTGTCAATATGAGCGCATCATACATCCGTCACACCAATTTTGGTCATAAAAAATCTTACGCACCACTAACCAGTTTTGTTTCTTTTAAAAATTTTTAAAAAAAAATCTCGATAATTTTTTGAGAAACTAACTTGGTTTAGGGGTTGCATAATGCATAACATAAAAGCCCCCCTCCCCCAATGCATACACACACTCACTTTGTAGCCAATGGGGTATTTTTGGTACAGCCCATTCCCACTCTGGATAATGATTCTGCGATGAAAAACCTATGTAGACATATCACATGAAAAAAATTAGGTACAAATGAAGTTTGTACAAAAAGGTGCAAACAGCATCAGAGGGTGGACACATCAACAACGAAAAGTGATAAATGTCCCCCAAAAATAAAAAGTGTAAATCACTTTTCGGCACTGATGCATCAACCCTCTAGTGCCGTTTGCATCTATTAGTATAAGCTTCATTTGTATCTAATCCCATCTGCATGACACATATTAACACTTATTGAGCACTTTTTAAACATTTTTAACCCTAATACACCACGTGTCAGCTTGTAATAGCTGACAAAGACATGTGTATGAGTATGTGTCCGTGTCCTTAAATACAAACACTAAACTCAATACGAAGTCCCAAACTAACTCCCCAATGTTTTTTATTTTTTATTTTTTAAGTCAAGCATATGAATTAGATTAAAGAGAGCCTACTTACGTAAGAAACCATGTCATGAGTAATTAAGGTCTCCAGCCATTTAGGCGGGAGGGAGACCAAATACTCAGATTTGACTAAATTTACATCCTTTTTAGCAAGCGCATCGTCTATTCTATAACACTTTAGCTGGGATTTGGTACTACCTATTAAGAAATGTATTGTCAATCTCATGGTCAAAACAAATGAGTTGTAATGTACTATGTCAATGTTTGAGAAAGAATTTCAAGTTCAAAAGGAAGAAGACAACGAATGACTAAGGACCTACAGACCAAGACAGTGACAAGTCAAATGAAATAAAGAACAAGACCAAGATTTAAGAAGAAGACTCTTTGTAAGGATGTCAAAGGTAAAGCATACCAAAGATAAAAACTCAAGTTATGCTCATACAAGCACAACCTTGGAAAATATCCACATTATGCACAATGCACTAAAACTTTAGAAAATGAACCCAAGAAGGAAGTGTGAGGTAGTAAGATAGGTATTAAGGCATTGGTGTTGGTTTCAAAAACAATGAGAGAAAAAGAACCAAACCAAAAAGGAGATGATAGAAAAATTCAGCAAAACTAACCCTTGATCGGAGATCGATCATGAACAAAATTTCAGGTCAATTTAAAAACTCCCGAGAGTTGTAATCCCACAACTTGATCGGTCACACATTCGTGATCGATCACAAAACTGTGTGATTGATCATGCCCGCGAATCTCAGAAAAATCTCTCATATTTTTAGAGATTTCAATCCGAGAATTCTCACTACTTGTCCATTAAAAAAATGTTCTAATCCTATGGACTAAGACTAGACTTAGCTTTATAAAAAGATAATAATACCCTAGGTTCAAAGTGAAACATCTACATAAAAGAAAATTCTTGTCTAAGAAGTGCAATTAGTCTGAAAATCGAAAAGCCTAAAATATGACTGTGTGAAAGGCCTTGTATTGCTGAAAATCACTAAGTGTGATCTCCCTCTACACTTCATACATTGAATATCAAAAGAAGAGATAATCTTGGTTACCGTTGAAAGGAAATAAACGATTTATAAGGTATCAATGAGCAATCTTTATTGCATTTAATTCTGTGGAGAAAAGGACACATCAGCTTAAAGTATGAGTATTCACATCTGGTATATTTTGTAATATCAACCTCTATGAGGTAAAATTGTATTTATCATATTGATTTTTGTTTAAGTCTCTTCCGTCGGAGACATCGGAATGTGCATTATGCTCTTCAGAGACATAAAGTGTAGCTAGTGCTTGCACGACAAGTACAAAGATTTTTGTATGAATTTTTATCTAGATTGTTTGTACTTAAATCTAAATAAAATTACGAAAAGCTCTAAATTGAGCTTTAGGAATGGACGTAGGTCTTAGTGTTGAACCACTATAAATTCTATGTATTGTAGTTATGTGTACTCTCTTCATTTTGTGCATATCATTGCACTTGTGAACATCCTTGTATGCTAAGCATTGAATATTAATTAAAATATTCTCAAAATGATAAGTGAATCATTGGACCATATATACAATAATTGGTGAATAAAATAACAAGAACAGTAACATATGTCAAAGAAAACTAAGTTAAAAAAGATTATGATTAATCCTATTCACCCCCCTCTACGATAAAACTTCACTCCCCTTTAAAGTGCCTTCGATAAGGGGAGGGAGGGGGGACACATCACCTCAAGAAGTGACTTACTCTTTTGGAGGTGGGGGAGTGCAAATCACTTCTCGAGGTGATGTGCCCCCATGCATACAGGAGGCACATTAGGGGGCACACCAAATCCTGAGGGATAACATCTACTTACATGGTAGAAGGAAACTTTGTCAAAAGAGTTTGAGCAATGTTTACTCAAACAAAGGATTTTAGGAAGCAAATTCATGTAGTCCTTTATTTGAAGGATAGTGATCTTCTACACCCAAATTCGTTTGTCTCCCATTCCCCCACACTACAAGCTGCCATGTGATTTTTTTTTTTGGAATTTGAGGCTTCCTTTTAGGTACTGCTTTTTTCATTTGAACACCCTTTTTACCATTCCGGATTTGATAAAACAACTTAAAGAGTGCCTAAAGTAAAAATGACATTAGGGGCTGACATGTCAGTGCCAAAAAGTGGAAAGCATCCACAAAAAGCGTATATCACTATTTCAGTGCTGTTGTGTCAGCCCCTAATGTCATTCTTACTTTAGGCACTCTGTAAGTTGTCCTACCAAATCCTGCCCACTTTTTTACTGTTTTAATCCTACACACCCCCTTTTTTGGGTACCTACTTTTTTCATTTGAAAACCATTTTTACAGTTTTAACTCTATACACACTTTGTATTTTGCAACTGTGTTGAATACAGAATTTCAAAAACAAGAAGTTTTAGGTTGAGAAGGTATATTGTTTTGTGAAAGCAAATACAATAGGAAGGCTGCAAAAGCCTCCTCTCTCATGTCTTTATCTTAGAACTTAATCAAAGCCTGAAGAGGTAAAAAATTGTTCTTGTCCGAAAAAATGTACTTTAGGATTGTTTCCACATGTGATCATGACTAACGAAGCTTCAATTCCAAGTAGTCATGCTGGTTAGAAGAAATGAGTTTTCGTCCAATTGGACAGGTAGTATGTTGGGACTAGGCTGAAAAATGCGCTTGAATCCAACACTATTACTCGCCTGATTGCCATGAAAGGCTGGTTTTCTCTTGATTTTTGGTGAGATTTTCTTGAGAAAATCATTTTTAAGCCATTTCCTGTTGAGATTGAAAATCCCTTGATTTGGAATCTTCTCATTCACCTATTTATATTCTTGTCAGCTACCGCTTTTTTTTCACAACTCTTGCCTGAAAATTATCCCTTTCACGTGAAAATTGTAATGTTCAAGCTTTTCTTTTTATTTTTCTTGGGAACCAAACAACAACCAAAAAAAAAAATGATAGAAAATTACCCAATTTTTCTTTTCTATTTTTTTCTTGTGTAGTTTTATTTCCTTTTCATTTCCATCCTTTTCTATTCAATTTAAGACAACCAAACGGGGCCTATATGTGAGTTAGCATGAAAGACATCTTTAAAGCCCATTGGGCAAACATGGGTCCAAGCCCATATGTCACATGCTCAACCCAAGCCAAATCATAGTTACCTAACTCAATGGTTCACTTTGTTTGGGTTCCAGTTCCTAATTTGCAAGTTTAGAGTTTACATTACTTACTTTTAGTTCCTTTTAATACATGAAGCTTTTCTTTCTGTTATTGTCTTATTTGTAACACAGATTTAAATTTTGATAAGGGCTGCTCTTTATAGAGTAGATTAATATTTTAATTAAGGACTCGTTTTGAAGTATCCACGTCTCATTAAGTATAGTTTTGCATTGATTGCTTTGATTGTTATTTTGATATAGTTTTTTTTTTTTTCTTGGGGGGGGGGGGGCTCAGTAAGGTAATGATTAGCATTTTTACAACAAGCAATTATGTAATATTGGACCATTGTTTTGATATACAAATAATATATTACTCTAGGGCTATGGGTGTAATAGCATTTTATTTATTTATTTTTATTTTGAAGGCTGAATAATAATGTGCAGTGAGAAAGGACTGTTAAAAAGAAAAACAAGAGAAGGCAGCTGCAGATGAATGCATTCTTGTAAAACGTTGGGTTAAACAGTCCGTATTTTTAGAGGTAATGGGAAATATATTTTATAAGTTTGTGGAATTTGTCTATGGTTTAAGGTCCTGCAAAGGGTGTTTTACTTGGATTTGATATTGTTCCTGAGCATCCTGTGCGACCTCTTAAAAACGCCTAAGGTCAGCCCTGCATCAGGAACGGATATATCAGTGCCGAAAAGTGATAATCACCCCCCAAAACTTTTCCAGTGCTGATGTGTCCACCCCTGATGTAGGGCAGACTTTAGCTTTTTATAAGCTTAAAGGATTGTGCCTGCCTCCTTTAAGAATGCTAACCTCTGCCGAGCGTCAGGGGGTGAACATATCAGCACCGAAAAGTGATAAGGCCCCCCCTCCCCCCCAAAAAAGAAAAGGAAGTGTGAATCACTTTTGAGCCT
Source organism: Platanus orientalis (assembly GCA_025762735.1). NCBI lineage: Eukaryota > Viridiplantae > Streptophyta > Magnoliopsida > Proteales > Platanaceae > Platanus > Platanus orientalis. The sequence goes on from JAOXJP010219138.1 coordinate 5,207, forward strand.
GATGTGTCAGCCCCCTAACACCCAGCGAAGGTTAGCGTTTAAGCGGACATTATCCTTCCTCTTTTTAAGAGATGACACCAAATCTCAGTGGAGATATTGCTCAAGGTCCTCTTCTTGAATCTTTACTGTAAAGATCCTTCTTCTTCTTTATGTGAACTTTATGACTTCTTCTTCCACTTTGTTAATTATGTGAACTTTATGAATAGCTTAATTTAGTGAGCAATTTGGAGTGGTTACTTTTAGGGATGGCAATTCGTGTTGTGTTAAGAAAAGGGTATACATCTATCTCAACCTAAACCTGACCAATTTATTAATCGTGTCAAAGCGGGTTGATCCATTTTGACCTGAAACATGCTTACACTCAACCTTAACCCGCTTATTTCATGTTGGGTTCGTGGGTTATATGGTAATTTGTGTCGTGCCAAATTAAGGGTATAATATCTGTGTCAACCTGAACCTGATTCATTCATTAATCGTGTCAAAGCGGGTTGACCTGCTCTGACCTGAAACATGTTTACATTCAACCTAATCTGCTTATTTCATGTTGGGTTCGTGTTAGGTTCACAAGTTGTGTCAAACATTGCCACCCCTACCCCTAATTACTTTCATAATCGGAGTATGGACTATAAACTATTGTTTTGATGTAGATATAGGAGGGAATTACGTTTTCTCCTTCCTCTTTTTTTTTTTCTTTGGCTACTTGGTCCCGCATGCTTGGTATTGCAAGCTTCAAGGGTGGCAGTTGTCAACTCAATCACCTGTGGAACGCTGTTAGGGATTGTTTAACCCATGCTTCTATCGTGGAGAGGTGGTGCTGCGTCCTCCTCTCCTGTGGAGGTGCTAATTGGACAAATGTCAAGAAAGCTAGATTGAAACAGAGGAGCGTAACACCAGTGCTGTTGGTGAAAAGCGAAGTGGCACTATATGGACTAAGAACGGCAATCACCATGGGCATGGAGACCAAGAATTTAGAAACAGAGGGAGACACCAAGAACATTATTACAACGTTGCAAAGAAGCTTGGAAGAATGTACAACAAAAATAAAACTATGCATATAGAAGACTCTAAGTAACTATTTGGTCATATTTTCAAAATTTGAATTTACATGTTGTTAGTAGGAACAAAAATAAGCACTTCAGATTTGGTGCGGCTCCTAAAGTGAGCTTAAGATATGACTGACATTAGGGCCTGACAAATCAGTGCCAAAAAATTAACTTACACTTTTTAGGGGATGCTTTTCACTTTTTACTGCTGATGTGTCAGCCCATGATGTCAGTCCTACCTTAGGCTGACCTAGGTGGTCTCACCAAATCCTCAGGGAAAGACAAGGGAGCTCATGGACTAAACCAAAAATGATGCAGGATTTGGTGAGACCACTTAAAGTGAGCCTAAGATAGGAATGACATTTTGGGCTGACATATCAGCACTGAAAAAGTGGCTTAACTTTCTGGGGGATGCTTTTTTACTTTTTGGTGCTGATGTGTCAGCCCTAATGTCATTCGAATCTTAGATTCCCCGTGTGTGGTCATTGAGTGGTTCAAAGGGGGGCGGGGGGTGACATAGAGGATTTCAGGCCACTCTAGTCTCTGCTCAGAATGTGACGTGAAAACGACATCAGGGTATGGACACATCAGCCCCCAAAAGTGATAAGTGCCCCCCAAAAAGTACAAATCACTTTTTAGTACTGATGCGTCAGCTCCTCTGGTGCCGTTTTCATGGTTCTCACGAGATTTGTTCTCACATAATCCAAGTCCGGTCTCCCTTGTGTTTGGATTTCAAATCATCTCAGGTCTGAATGGACAGCTACTACTCCATTATCAATCAGTGTGTGACATGTGTTTTGTCAGGTGTTTCAGTTAATATACAAAGATCAAAGGAGGGTATTATTGTAAACACACAGATGATAAATACTTGTGTATTTATGAATACATCCTGGGCTTAGATTATGTGAGAACAAATCTCGTGAGAACCATGAAAACAGCACCAGAAGGGCTGATGCATAAGTGCCAAAAAGTGATTTGCACTTTTTGGGGGGCACTTATCACTTTTCGGCACTGATGTGTCCATACCCTGATGCCGTTTTTACAATTCTCACAAGATTTGTTCTCACCTAATTTTTAGTGTATAAAAAGTGTCAAAAAGAGTGTTTTGGGGTACCAACTTCAAAAACACCCCGTGTAGTGACCACGACGTACATGTTACACCATTCATCACAAATTCAATTAATTGATTCCACTCGCGTAACATTTGTCACAGACTAAGACTAACAAGTGATGTGTTTTTTAATTTGGTGCCCCATTTTGAGTACCTTTTTTTGTATTTTTAATTTTATACATACCACGTGTCCCTGGTTTTGAATCATCCCATTTTGAATGGACAGATATCATACCATTATCAATCAACATGATATGGTACTTGACAAAGAATGTTTGGGACCAGGTGAATACACATGGGTCAAATCAAAAGAAGGTATTTTCCTGACAAATGATCAGCTGTAGCAAGTTTTGGTGTAGCTTTTTGTAATGCAACCAAAACACATAGGTACATTTACTTTTCACATGGGTTGTTCTGTCTTTTAACACAGGTCTTTGTCTTTTTGTGATCATTTGGGTCATGTTACATAAAGCTACTAAAAAATTTGCTACAACCGATCATTTGACAATTTTGGTAGATATACAATAATTAAGTACTTATGCATTCATTATTATACCTTTTGTGTGTCACATCTTGAACGAACTGACATGGTATCTGATGAAGCCGAGAATTGGCTCATTGAGATGATCACCTAATCATCCTCTTTTGAGGGCTTCTAGGAATGTTTACCTACAAACAGTAAGTGAGAAGCGTCAGTGTGGTGTTAGCCTCCACCGCTTGGATGATCAAGTCAATCTCCTTATGAATAATATTCTCTCCCTTTTTCTGTTGAATGTTTTCATTCCTTTATACTGGGATCACTTTGGATGGTTAGGGGGTCGTGGGCCTTTCCTGTGTTAGGGATATTTTTTTAAGTTTGTTAGGAGATAGGCGTAGGTCACACGTGACGGCATGGTATTAGTTGAATTTTCACATCGTTTTCTATTTGCAACTACATCTTAATCTCGATAACGGTAGGTTTCGTCAAACATGCTTGAGGGTTGTGTTTCCTAGGTTGGTTGTTTGGAATTTTAGCCAACTCGGTTAGTTACCTGACGCTCAGTCTATAACTTGGCATTTCCCTAGTCATTTGATGATCGGTCAGTAGTTTGGGATCTTACCGGTGGCTTGGCATTTGGTTTAAGTCCTAATTGGTTTAGTCCGGACGGGTCGCTCAACCGATTGATTTAACCAAAATGGGTTGGTCAGACGATTGTCTCGGGCTAGATACATCCTCATCATCTGTCCTCCCATTCCCTAGCCCGTCAGTCTGCTCGGTCGTTGGAAATTCTGAAAGTCGCTTGAGACGATAGGGTTGTTATTGCGTTGGTTTCAGTTTTATTGAGCTCCATGCCATCATTAATTGTTTGTACAAATTGTTAGATCACAGCCACTTTTCTTCAATCAACGCGCTAATCCAATGGCAAGGGTCGTCCCTAGTAATCTGACGGTTGGGATACAATGGTGTTATCTATTAATGCCACCGAGTTCTCCCCGATTCATGGTTCATCAATCTTTGTTCTATGAGTTCAAAATTTTGCTCTTCTCCTACTTGTGTTCGAAGTCACTTTAAAGCTTCATCTAGAGGTACCCCCCTTTTTTGTTTTGCTTTCACGTTTGTTTTCGGTGTTAGTGTTCGTCTTCCCCTTATGACAGACCAACTTTGGATCCCACAAAGGCTCCCTTGGGTTTTCACCTTGTTCATCTTTGTTTTTTTCTTAGGGTTCGTTAGTGTCCCCCAAACTTTGGCACCCTTTTGTTTGATTTTTCTTTTCTCGACCAAGTCCTTAGCAAACTTCTTAGGGTTCTCCGTCCCTTGGTGGACGTTGTCTACGCCCATGGTAGCATGAATATCGAGTTTGAGTTTTCTGACTCTGTAATGGCTTTAAACCAAAACCTTGTCCGGGCGGACCCTCCCGAGTCGACACAGTCTTTAGAGCTGTGTAAATAGTCTCGTTTTGCCAACATCCCTTACGCTGCCGAGGGTATTGCTTTTACATTATCCAATGATAGGCTTAGTGACTTTCGCGATACTTTTCAAATCCCCCCCCCAAAGTTAGGCTAAGGGTTCCTAACTTGGACAAGTGGGCATGCGTCTGTCGTCCTGGTGAAGCCTCCATCACTTTAGAACGAGTTTCAACCATACAACATTTGTTTTGTCAGAAAGCATTTTTAACTTCTCACAGACAACGCTAGCTAATGAAGCCAATAATTGGTTCACCGAGATGGTCGCCTGAGATGGTTGCCTAATCGTCTTCCTTCGGGAGCTCCTAAGAATGTTCACTTGCAAACAGTAAGTGAGGAGCGCCGGTGTGGCACCGACCTCCACTACTCTGACAATCGAGTTAGTCCCCTTAAGAATAGTATTCTCCTTATTTTCTGTTGAATGTTTTCATCCCTTTATATTGGGATCATCTTAGACGGTTAGGGGGTCGTGGGCCTTACCTGTGTTAGGAATATTCTTTAAGCTTATTAGGAGGTTGACGTAGGTCACATGTGACGGGATGGTATTGGCTGAATTTCCATGTCGTTTTCTATTTGTAACTATAGTTTAATCTCATTAACGGTCAGTTCTGTCGAACATGCCCGAGGGTTGCCTTCCCTCGGTCAGTTGTTAGGAGTTTTAGCTGACTCGGTCGTTTACCTAACACTCGGTCTATAACTTGGCATTTCCCCAATCATTTGACAATTGGTCGGTAGTTTGGGATCCTACCGGCGGCTTGGCATTTGGTTCGGTCTGTAATTGGTTTAGCCCGGGTGGATCGCTTGGTCGATTGATTTAACCTGGATGGATCAGTCAGCCGATTGTCTTAGGCTAGATACATCCTCATCAGTATCTACCTAGCTAGTCATAATGGAGATGATATGAATGCGTGAAAGCCTAATGGTAGTGAGATAACTTGAGAGACATCTCACCGGTACATATCCACCACACGACACAATTCCTAGCCAAAAATAAAAGTTTGGTAATACACATATACTTATATTATATATTTATTATGACACCCTCTTTTCTTTACCAAAACGAAAAATACCATGACACCCTCTTTTAACCACAGAGAGATTTGAAATTCCTCTTCTTGTTAGCATTACGTCTTAAACTTAATTTTGCAATGCATCAGCTAAAACCGAACCTCAAGCCCAGCTTGTTTAGTTAAATGAAAGCCAATTCCTCAAGGTTAGGAGATTTACATAGTGAACATGACTGTTGCTTATCAGAATGCCATATGGGTCCATATGTTGCTCTTTGCCATGGAGCAAAATGAGATTGCCAAGGGTTTGATAATTTAAAAGAAAATTGAACAGAATTCATGAGTGTTGAAAGGGCTATTATTCAAGGGAGCAAATGTAGTGTAGAGATTGTCAAGGATTTGATCATTTAAAATAAAATTGAACAGAATTTAGAGTGTTTAAAGGGCAATTGTTCAAGGGAGCAAATGTAGTGTCCAGGATTTCGTATATCCTAACGTGTTTTGGACACAAAGACTGACATATGGTTTTTTGAATTTGGTGCCTCTTTTAAACTCAGAGCAAATATTCATTAAAACACTTTTTTAACTGTTTTAACCTTATTCATCCCATTTTATGAGCATCTATTTTTTCATTTGAAGACTGATTTTACAATTTTAACCCTATGCAACACTGTGTGACATACAAAATCCTTTGACACTACAATTTTTTCCATTATTCAAAGTACATAGTAAATTTATTAATTTTCATGTCAGTCTTCCATGTGACATGAAACCCCAATCCTAGGCCTTATACTTTCGCTCAAGATATGGTAGGACAACTTAAAGTTAGCCTAAAGTAAGAATGATATTAGGAGCCGACACATCAGTGCCAAAAAGTGAAAAGCATCCCCAAAAAGTGATCAGTTTTTCAGCACTGATGTGTCAGCCCCTAATGTCATTCTTACTTTAGGCTAACTTTAGGAGTCCTACCAAATCCTGCCCAATATACTTTGGATAAGGTGCTTTGATGAGACATGAATTTCCGCCCTAAAAAGGGTTAATGGTTCCAAAAAATATTTGGGCCAGTAATGGCATGAGCAAAAAACACCAGATCATGCAGTTTTTTTTTTCTTTATTTATTCATGCTGCAATGAGTATTTTTTTGTCAACAAAGAAGAAACAGTCACATTTTTCATTGATCCCCTCAAGTCATTCTTTCTCTGAGGAGTGATCTGTTGTAGCAAATTTTATTGTAGCACACATAAAAACATGAATATTTTGTCTTTTCTCTTGTTTTTTGGTCTTTTAACTTGGGGTTTTGTCTTTATGTGATTTTTTGTTCATGCTACAAAAAGCTACAAAAAATTTGCTACAGCTGATCACTTAGGTTCTTGATAGAAGATTTGGAGCTTTAAACTTCTCCTGCAATTCAAGTCTACTCAACAA
>JAOXJP010219149.1:0-11736 GCA_025762735.1 Platanus orientalis
ATAGCTTGGAGAAGAGATAATTATTTTCACTCTTGTAGAGAAAAGACAAAGATTTTTTTTCATTCAACTTCATTGTTAAAATTATAGAGAGGAATGCCTTTAAATAGGCTTCCAACCTTAAACAATGAGAAACTTGCTAAAATTATAAACTTCCTAAAATTCCTAAATTTGTTAACCAAATTTTCTAAAAAATAAAACAAAAAAAACTCAATTTCCTAAAAGTAAAACATCTAAAACTTAAAAACTTTATAGAAAAAAACACTATTCCCGTTTTTGACTGACACCCCCTAATAATTTGGTTATAACTTTCCTAAATTATATCAGATTTGCGCAAGCTTGGGCTTATTAGAAAGGTAACTGAATAATCTATCTTATGACACCAAAATCAAACCAAAATGGCAAGTTTTACCCATTGAAAAAGTGCGATAAACATAAAAAATGAAATTACTCTAAAAAACAACCAAAATCTTGGCACTATTGGCCTTATTACATGAACACATAAAATAAATGTGACCCCCCTATAAGACCCTTACTAAACCACATAACATTGCATCTTCCATAAATTGCTTCGTGCATGGACCCCACCAATGCCAAGTGTGGGTCCCACCTTGCTCTAATGTCCACATCAATCCAACCAAAAAAAAAACATTTATTGCACACAATTTGAACAATGTCCTCTTGTGGGGTGGAACATACAAAAACCTCTTAACCATGTCCACATCAAGGAATCTCATAAGGTCTACACCCTAACATCCTAAAGTCCTGGAGAAATCTAACACATACTTGCACTAGGATAGGAAGATACTATTCTTGGATCTAGTAACTTCAATTCTATGAAAATATTTAAGAGGCCTCAAATCTTTGATCTCAAATTCCTTGACAAGAAAGACTTTCAAGTTGTTGATCTCACATTGATCATCACCTATTACCACAATATCATCTACATAGACAATGAAGGCTATTGTCTTCCCTTTCTGATGTTTTACAAAGAGGGTGTGATCCGTTTGGCACTATTTATATCCATTCTTGAGCATGGCACCACTAAGCCTTTCAAACTATGCTCTAGGAGATTTCTTGAGTCCATAGATAGCCTTCTTAAATCTTTATACTTTTTTCCTTTGTCAGTAGAGTACCAAAAACCAAGAGAGGAAAGAAGAAAAGGTAAAGGAGGCTATTGAACTGTAGGTGATAGTGTGGGGACTGGGGATCGGCTATACAGTGGAAGCAATGGATGAACTGAACAACCATCCATAAGGTACAACCCTTGATCCTCATGGTCTCTACCAATTGTCTTTTTTGTCTTCAAGTCTCAAAAAACACAATACAGAGGAAAAAAAAGTAACGGTACAATTCAAATCTTTGGTAATATGACTAAAAGAAACAAGATTCAACTTAAAATTGGGTACATGAAACACCAAGGACAAGGGTAAGGAAGAAGTAAACAGAATGCAAATAGTACCAGCTACAAACGACAAGGATCCATTGGCAATATGTACCAAGTCTCTGCCATAACAAACACGATACAAAGAAGAAAAGCTAGGCAAACCAGTCATGTGATGAGATAACCTGGAATAAATAATCCAGAGATGGTTGGACAAGAGTTAGAAGAAATTAAAGTACAAGAACTGGTGAAGAAGATGCCACCCTGCTGGAACTAAGCCATGAATCGGTGTACAAAGACTACTTCCAGACATGCTTGTACACAAAAGCTGTACAAAGTGAAATCTCCACCAAACACTCCACAACCAACACCCATAATAGCCTGAATCAAGCCAAACAACTGTGGTACTTCACATCCAACAACAAACACCAAATACACTCTGCAACGGAGACTAGCAAAGTGCTGCAACAAACGTACAAGGGCAACACACCGCAACAGGCTCAATGGGAAAACAACAACCACTCAAGGCTTATACACACCACAAAAAGCTACACCCTGAGATATACCACACGACCTTCGAGCTCCACAAAGAGCTTGAATCAACCCCACATCAGCTATACTGGCCTTCTGAAGCTTCACAGCACAGAGGCAACAAAATACAAATCCAGCACGAAATTGCATAAAATCTCCACCAAGAGCTATGACAAAAGGCTTCTCAACCTCAAGTATAGCACCCAAAGTAGTCAATCACAAGAAATAAAGGCTACAACAGCAACCACAGGAGAAACCCAGTCGCAAAAACAAAGTAGCCACAACCAGCAACAAAATCGCAGCACCAGAATAGAAGAACAACTTTGATGGCGACAAAAATCACATTATGAAATGATAAACAGTGATTAACGAACAACAAAAGATGCTCAAATCACATAGGAACAGCACAATGCATAGGGAGCATAAAAATAGAGATGAATGAGGAAAGCCACCATCAAGGGATCCCATAACTCTATACAACCTCACAAAACCTATAGGAGAGTTTGTGGGAACATCACATAGCCCAGATCGAACAACAGTGCTCACCACACCTCAGAACCAAAGGGTTTCAAACACAAGAAACCTCATATATGCTGCCAGCGGCAATACTAGTGGAAAAAAGTTGTGATTAAATCATCAAATCTCAAAGGATTTCAATGAAATTTGTTGCATTAGGTGACTCATTTACAGAAAGACCAAAACATAACCAATTTAATACCAAAAAAACAGCTCAGATCAATGAATCGACAGGATCTATCAAATCTGGGAAAATTCTTGTAAATGCACAAAAAATAAAAATAATCTGTGTGTGTATTAATTACATAATACGTATAACACTATAAGGTTATAACAGAAGAGATTGAGGAGATAAAGAACAAAATGCAATCACACATGAGACATAGAAACATCATACATGTTCTATTACAAATATAAATATAATAAAAAACGAGATTGTAGAAATATTAGTGAGTTAAAAGCTGAAAGAACAAAACAATTGAGAAAAACTAACCTAGGGTGGTAAGAATACAAGAAAAATGGAGTAGCCCACATTTGGTCAATCCCTTCTATCAAGATCGCCAATCAATCCAACCCAGTATCTTTAAGGATCAACTGATCCTTTCATCCAATGTGAAGGTCGATCCTAGCAAGGATTCTAGATTGGCTTGGGCCAATGCTTACCTAGATCTGTTGATCTTTAGAACCATGGAAACATCAATACATGTCGGTATTTACAAGTATACCCTCATACCACCTAAAGACATATACCTTACATATTGTATTCTAATATATTTCAATGTATAACAACAAACTCAACCTAGGAAAGAAACATGCTAAAATACTTCTTCTATAATATTTGAGGTTAGAATAAGAATTATGTAAAAAGGTTCAAAATTAAACCCTTGATCATAAATTGGTAAGTTTGGCAAGAGAAACTTTAATTCTTCAACTAAGCTAAATGAGGATCAAGCCAAGCTATTTTTGCAAGGTAAGAAATCTTTTAGCTTAATGTGAAAATTAGGGTTACACTTCCAAGGGACGAACTCTGGTCCCATTTGATGTTAACCATTTTGAACTTAAGTAGAATCTTTGGCAAAAGTAACTTTAACTCCTCAACAAAGTTAGAAGAAGATAAAGCAAAGTTGTTTTTGCAAAGTGAGAAATCTTTTAGTTTGATGTGAGAATTAGAGTTATGCTTTTAAGGGACAAACTTTAGATTCCCACTTGACTTTAATCATTCCCAAATCTAAGTAAAGAATGTTAGAAAAATAACGAAAGGCTATAACAGACTAAAGTAGGTAATCGTGAAAGTGAGCGAAGAGGAATGCCTCACACCTTCCCTAATTCACAATCAAACCGCTTACCCGAGAACCTCTGAAATCGACAGATCAATGGAGTTTAGACATTTTCAAACCTTTTTTCAAAATCTAGAATTATATCTGTGTTCCAAAAACTAATGTCTCTCCACATCATTAAAAAGGATGATGGGATCTTCCCTACAATAGGCAAATCTCTTTCTATAGGGATCAGTCCGTCATTTGCAAAAATTGAGGCCCATTACCATAACCACTTTCTTAGCATCGCAACATTATGATTTCAAATTTTCCTTATACCCATCCATCCTTGATCCAAAGGATTGTTATTTTCCTCTAATCCACCAAATGAAATTTTTAACAATCTTTTTTGTCATTCTAGAGAAAATTCTTGAAACATGCCTATAACTTTACTACGATGGATGCTGGAATTATGAAGAGAGAGGTAATAATTAAGTACACTAGCTAAAAAGCTATTTAGCGACATCAACCTTCTGCCTTTTACAGAGCAATTGAGCAACCATGACCCTAACCTTTTTGAAACTCCTTCAACTATAGAATCTCAAACAAATTTGGATTTAAATTTCGAACTAATTGGAGTCCCAAGTATGAAGAAGACAAACTTCTTATCTTACACCCTAAAACCATGGCAAGATTATGATATTTTGCACTACACCCACACCAAACAACTCACTCTTCGCCAGTTCACCTTAAGGCCCAAAACCACCTCAAAGCATCTCAAAATGCAATAGAGAGCCTACTTTCCTAATCTTTGCATCACAAAAAACCAGTGTCGTCCACAAACTACAATCTCAAACCTTCTTTAGCAACCTCAAAACTGAAAATTTTATTTCTCATTTTATATATCTTATTATTCAATTTAAAAATGTTTAACATAAAACTTTAGTTTTCATGTACACTAGTATTAATTTTTATTTTTAAATTCTGCTTTTTTAAATAGCACTTCAGTCATCATGTATTTCTTTTAAAAATATTTGGTATTTTTTTTTCCTTTTCAACCTTAATTTCTTCCTTAAATCATATATATATATATATATGTATGTATGAAAAAAAAATGCTTATTTCATTAGTCTAACGGCTCCAATTAATAGGTTCTTCACCTCAATTTCATAGCCATATGAATAAATAGCAAATGACCAGTATAATTTTATTGTATGTTTCTATTCCACATGTTATAATTCCCAGTGGTTTAGCAAAAGTGATGATGGCATTTGTGATGATGACATGGAAGCCAAGGTGGGACCTACACATAGGGTTAGTAGGGTCCACATAAGAAGATTATGGTGATCTACAAGGAGAACATCAAAAGATGAGAGATTTGCTTTGATTTAGAGCAAATTTAGAGTTTTGGGAGCAAATTGTCATTTTTTGCTGCATGGGAGACCCACTCTCCCTTGATTGTGGGGGCAGCATGTGTGTGCTTGCATGAGAGACATTTACTTCTATGTTTTTATTTCAGTTTTATAGTTTTTATAGCATTTGTTTACAACTTATAGACAGTTTTTAGAGTTTATTAGAGTTTAGGACTTATTGAGTATTTCAATTTTTTATATAACACAAAGTTGTAATTAGCTTCAAAATAGGGTTCTTGCAGAGAAAAATCTCTTCCACACGATTTGAGGGGGGGGAGTACTTTATGTTTGACAGCTAGGATTGAATTAGATGGGGTCTTGGTTTATTAAATAGCCCCCATGGTTTGTACTAAAATTTTTAATGAATATTTGAATAAAACTTTGAAGCAAAATTGTTCTTTCTCCAAACAGTTGAAGGTGTTCTTTTCAACTTTGCCTAACTTGAAACTTGAGTTGGTGATTTTTCAAATGAAAGATTGGTGATTTTCCTTCAAGGTATTTATCCCTCTTTATCTCTATCAATTTTTCTTCATCATCTTCTTCTCCTATTTTAATTTTCTAGTGTGATTACCTACCTTCTTGTTGTCCCACAATCCTCACACTTCTACTTAATCTTCCACAAGCCTCCATATTCAATCTCTTCACTCCCTAAAGCCTCCTACACCAGCCGGCCACCCCATAATTGTCTTTTATTCATTACTTCATCACCCACAACCCCTCTTACCTCCTCCATAATAATCCGTCACCATAGAACACCCATAAACCCCTAATTTCTTTAAAACTTAAAACCTATACCTTGCTGCCCAGATTTTCCAGCAAGTTAGTGGTTTGTCTTCTTTAGTTTTATAAAGATATTTATATACTCTGTCATGAGACTTCCATAGAAGACCTTTCCTATGTGTTTGAGATTGAGTAAAACAATAAATAAATAAAAACCCATTGACTGGAACCATTTGGCTAGACTAAGTTATGAGTTTCCTCAAGTTTTTTTTTTTAGAAAACATATTTCTAGCATTTGGATACACATGGGGAACCTACACTTGCATCAAAGAATATATGTGGATGTTTGTTTGATTAAAATTTGAAGGAAAATCAGTGTTTTATTACATGGACTTTTCTGCTGTGTAATTACCTAAAGTTCAAGTGTTCGAATAAATTCCTAAGAGAGATATTTTGAATGTTTTGGCTTTGCTCTTGGGGTGTTGATCACATAATTGGTTAGGAAGAGTTCTATAAGTTGGAGAAGGTTGCCTATACATTGAATACTGTGGGCAGGTGTTTATGCCTAATGTGTGTTTGAATTCTTGATTGCATTATGATAATGGTTTGAACTCTTGTTAATGAGCTGAAGTGAATTATGAGTTGTTATTTAATTTGTGTTACATCAATTTTGGTATCAGAGCCAAGTTCTAACTAATCCCTACTTAGTTGGGTTCCTTTGGAAGTTAGATGATAAATTTTAAAAAAGGCCCTAACCCTGAAATTTTATGAAATCCTTGAAGAGATGAGATGGTTCTTCTAGTGAATACTGAGCTTGTTTTTCTTTCTACGAAAACAACTAAAATACGATTAGTGGTTGGACTGATCAAAACCTTATTTCTACATTTTTTGTTGAAGAGCTCCTCCAAGATCCAAAAGATAAAAAATATTGTGGATGTGTTAATGACCGTGTTGTTGTTATTCAATTCCACCATGGAAGAGACTACTTCAACGATGCTGAATGTCTATTGTGTGATTTCCCTTTAACTGATACTCTAGTGATTTTAGGCAAGCAATGGATTGAGGAGAAGAAAGTTACTTTTAATAAGAAGACCCAAGTGTTGCGACTATATAACCATGATGTATGGTATTGTTTTCAACTCAAGTTTGTTAAGAAGGTATCTCTAGTTGTAACTGGAAGTGTTCAGGATTCTCCAAATAAGAAGACCAAAAAGAGCGTTGATGCAGTTAAGAAAGAGCATTAGAAAGAATCCAGTACACCTCTAGATCAAACCTTGTTCAAACCAAAGCTGTCTAATGAGGATCTTCATGCAGGGAACATTGAGAAAACTTGCGTTAATGCTTTAAGTAAGACAGGTGAAGCTGTGATAGCTACTGACACATGTACCGTAGCCGCCCCAATTTGTGACTAGCCATCTAATGAGGTTTCAGCCCCAGTCCAGGACGAGATCCAGTCCATTCTGATAGATGCACCAACCCAAGAATCTGTGATGTTTCCAAACCTTGTGGATCCAGTCCATGTTCAGTCAACTAGTGAAGACCAAGCTCCCATTCAAGAAGAGGTACATATTATTTTGATGCATACACCAGTACTTCCACAGTTACCTAACTCCAAGATGGTTATGTATGAGGTGATTGAGGAAGAGTATTATGAGGCTTTTACACTACTAGCTACTTATCCCATTTTTGTTGCTTTTTAGAGTAATCCCATTTTTTATGTTTACCTCACTTTTTCAAAGGGTAAAACTTGTCATTTTGGTTTGATTTTGGTGTTATTAGATACATTATTCAATTACCTTTCTAATAAGACCAAGATTGCGCAAATCCGATATGATTTAGGAAATATATGACCAAATTACTAAGGGGGTGTCAGTAAAAAAACGGGAATAGTATTTTTTTATAAAGTTTTAAGTTTTAGATGTTATAATTTTAGGAAAGTAAGTTTTTTTTTGTTTTATTTTTTAGAAAACTTGGCTAGCAAGTTTAGGATTTTTAGGAAGTTTCTAATTTTAGCAAGTTTCTCATTGTTTAAGGTTGTACGTCTATTTGAAGGCACTCCTCCCTATAATTTTAACAATGAAGTTGAATGGAAAAAAAAAAAAAATTGTTCTCTCTACAAGAGTGAGAATAATTATCTCTTATCCAAGCTATCGTGCCAAGATTGGAGACATTGGTTGGTGATTCCAAGGAACATGAGGTTGGTAATTTTCTCATAAGATATCTATTTATTTCCTCTTGTTTGCCTAAACAAGGTTTAGGTTGGTGATTTTCTAAGTTAAGGTTAGTGATTTCCTCAAGGTAATATTCTTCTTTATCTTCTTTATTCTTTTTTTTTTCTTCTTCTATTTCTTATTTTCTTCTTATTTTTCTTATTTTCTCATGAACCTCCATTAATAATTTATTGTTTTTTTCTTCTTCTTCTATTTCTCCTTTTCTTCTTATTTTTCTTCTTGAACCTCCATTAAAAAGCTTCAAATTTTCTGAAATTCTTTAATTTTACCTATATTAACTTATCAGAATTTCATGAAATTTTAACTGCATAACCCTTGAACACGTCAGAAACTACCCTACAAATTTCAGAATTTTCTGACATGTTAGAGGGGTATTTTTATAATTTTTGGGCTTTCTGCCCAAAATTACAGAAATATCCTTTTTAGGCAATTTTTCCTTATTTTCTTCTTCTTTTTTGTTCCTTTTCATTCTAACATCTATTCTACCATTTTATTTTTTATTTTCCCTACTTTTTGGCTACTTGATTGCTTTAAAATTCAATTCTTGAATTATTTTGCTCCCGCACTTTGAATCTCGTAATTGTTTGAGCTTCTTGGAATTATTCTACATCAATTTTTGATATCTTTCTCTTGTTCGACATCAATTTGGTTAAAAGAATGTATATTTTCACATGTTAATCTGTTCTGAAGTGCAAAAATTAACTACCAAAAAATGAAGCAAGGTCCCATAGGTTTGCAAGAAATTTGATACAGAGACAACCCGTTGTCAATTATTCACTTCCCAAGTTGTTCCTGCTCCACCACCTTATTCCCTAAAGAGCTCTAGCTACTATGTTTTAACAGTCATGCATTGTAATGACAACACTTGAATCATTTATTATTTTATTCTGATCGTTAACTAAATGTTAGAAAAGAAAAAGAGCATTGATATGCCTTGATCTCATGCAACGCTGAAAGCACAAGAACAACTTACCAACAGTGATATCACAGCCACCAAAGAACTCTCCATCAATGTAAAGTTGAGGAAAGGTTGGCCAGCTGGAGTACTCCTTTAGTCCCTGACGTAGCACTTCATTCTCTAGTATGTTCAGTGTTTCAAAAGGCACATTCAGGGACTTCAGTATCTGCACAACAGTATTTGAGAATCCGCATTGTGGAAATTCCTTTGTTCCCTTCATAAAAAGAATCACTTTATGTGATTTAACAACTTTATCCAAGGTGCTCTTCAGCTCAGGAGTCATTGCTGCAAAGAGAGACACAACATACACATCAATGGTTCAAATTATAATCATGAATAGGCAAAAGATGTCAAATGAACAGATGGTTGCAATGTGGGAGCTACCTAATTGACCACTCTTTAATCATTGCATGAGTTATTTATGTAAATCAGAGCAATACGCTAGTCTCTTTAATTGCCACTATTTCTTTTTTACAAGGATAAGATTTATATCAAACCAAAAAAAGAGGCAAATCCAAGATTCACAAATTTTACACAGCCAAGAGTCAAGACACATGTACATGAATAGCACAACACAAGGGGCATAAGAATTATGTGAAACCAGATGACATAGGGCAGCCTAGAGATTTAAAGAATTTAGGATTGAACTACAAAGAATAGTGGCAGGTTGAATGGTAGGGTTCTGATTTTATAAAATAAAATAAGGTTTATGGGATTTTATATATATATATATATATATATAAAAGAAATCAGGATTTCTAATTAGATCAAACACAGAGGTAGGTGACCACAGGTAGGGAAAAGACTTTACAATGGTTTTGTGATTGAAATATTGAAGAAAAAGGGTGAATAAGATGGCCCTGGTAATCAGTTTATATAAACAGAAATTAATTTTAAATACCAGAAGTAGAAGATAAAAGATCAAGAGAGATGAATAAAACAAAAGAAGAACATAATCAAGAAATAAGAAATAAGAAATAAGAAGAATTTAAAAGAAAGGAAGAAAATCTTACAAAGGATCACCTATGATTCACACGGTTGAAGCCTTAAACCAAAAAAATAACTTAAAATATTTTGTATTACACCATTTGATCTCCTCCATATATATAAACATAACCCTATTACTAACCCTAAACAAACCTAAACCACTAAGAAATTACCTAAAGAAACTCCTAATTAAATTAGAACTATGAATATGAGTCCCCCCATATTCTGATACCTTGCAAATTATTTTGGTCATAACATTCCCAAATCACATCAAATTCGCAAGACCTTGGACTCGTTTGAATAGTTACTAAATAACCTTTCCAGTTATACCAAAATCAAGCCAAACAAGTAAGTTTTGACTCCCCAAAGCCTAAAGAGAAGTGATGAAAATAAAAGCTTCACTTTTCAAAAAGTAAAATAAAACCAACACCAAAAATAAATAAAACCACTTACGCTGACTAAAAAAAGTTTTACTCACCTAAAACAAAAGAACGAAAGAAAAAGTACCAAACAAAGATTTAAGCTACCAAAAATACCCCCTGTAACTCAAATATGGATACTTCTTTGCACTGCATCACCAGATTTTTCTACGCTCTCTATAGCTAACAGCTTTAAATTCCTTGAGTATAAAAGACCAGAAGGAAAGTGAGCTTTCAAAATGGCTGGTAACCCTTTCTAAGATGCCATATTTATCATTGACAATCGTTGGTTTCTTTCCATCCAAAGATACCATCCAATTGCAAAACAAAGGAGGTTCCATATAATCATAACCTGGGGCCTAAAGCCTTTAACTGGCCCCACTAGGATGAGATCCTTGGTCACAAAGCATAACCCATTGACAGACCAAAAAAATCTAGAAGTATAACACTTTGCATGAAAAGCTGTAGTAGGAGATGGCTGACAGGTTTCCTAGATTCTTTTTTTAAGAAACACATATAGGCACAACCTTCATAGAAATCAGGAGTCCAACATCATAAACATATCAAGATATGTTGTCCAAACATTGTTTTCGAGTTAATATGGCCATCCAAATAAATCTGTGAGGAAAGAAAACCCATTCAATCCCTTCTGTTGACAAGAAGAAAAACCTCACAAAGACTCTTAGAAGAAATTTGGAGGACCCGCAGAAACGAGCAAATAATTATAAAAAAAGACAAAGAAGGGGAATGGGCAGTTTTTCTGTTCTCCTTTTCTTTAACATATTTTAACCCCCATTTAAGGAGGTCTTACCTTCTATAACTAAAGAATGACGTAGAAGCATCATTTGTAAATACTTAATTAAAAGGAGCCCAAACATCATGATGCGGAAACAATCAAGAGATAAGAAAGAGATAAGAAAATAGACAAACCGTGTGGATAATGGAGAATAATATTTGATAATTTTGAAAGTGCAGAATTGAAATAATTTAACTCCGCCAATGTTTGTATCTTCAGACATTGCTGGTCCCAAGCCCGGAGAAAGGAGTAGGGTTGGCATCAAGTTGAGAGCCGGCTTTAAAAACCCACTCAAACCATTTAACATGAATTCTGAAAATACATAATTTCGATCAAATACTAGGATGTACCATTTAAGAGACGCGCTTCATTTCCCGGATGTGGGGAAAAATTGGTGAGGGGCGCCTCATTCCTCGAATGTGGTGAAAATTTGGCAAGAGGCATTACATCGGTGCCCAGATGCAATGATAAATATGCAAAGGTTCCCACACCATGGACGAGTGTGGGTAAAGAAGTTAGTCCAAGAGAG
>JAOXJP010219160.1:0-11735 GCA_025762735.1 Platanus orientalis
CTTTTTAAGGTTCATAAGCTTTTTAATTATTAGGTTTTACTCTTTCTCTAAGGGAAAAACTTAAACATTAGAATTCTTTTAATCAATCTGTTGGATCCCATAAATCCTTGTAACTAATTGCAAATACTTTTAGTAGACTATAATCCACATTGTATGATTTATAGAAGCCAACTAATTGAAATAAAGAATACAAAATTTTGTTATTATTCTTTTTCATTCACTAAGAAACTATATACATGTGAGACTTTTTTGTAACAGTATAGAACTTACTGCAATGGAAACACTTTCCACTTGAACTAGTTATATTTTTATTTTTAGGACTTGTCTTGTTCACACCACCCTCATAAGCACTGTTAGAAATATCCTCTCAAATATCATGTAGGCTATCCAAACTAGCCATGATATAGTCTCCAATTAGGCATCACTGGTTGGTAGCTCAAAATAACTAACAGAATAACTCAGAGAAATACAAACCCCTTAGATCTAAAGACGAGTTTGTAAATATGAACATCACTTATCCTGATAGTAATGTTTTACTAAGTGTGTTCATAATAAATCCCTTTAATGCATTTATATAATGCACCCACATGCAAGCTTAGAGTCTTACTCCAGTTACTGAGATTACATCACTTAATCATATGGCAGCTCTACATGTAGTAGCCCTATAAGTGATGTGTCTAGCATCACCCACAACTGTAAAGTTTTAGGTGTACATAAATTGGATTATCAGATCTCTCCACACATTCTAATGTGTCTAAAATCCTACTATGTTACCTGAGGACCACCTATCTCATCTCATGAGATCAAATAATTACCTATATAAAGAAACAAATATATGTGATGATAGAATAAATGGTTATTATTAAATAAATACTTAATTAATCATGCCTATATTTTATGTGAATGGCTTTGTCAGGACACATGTTTCCAACAAACCCCACATAAAACCAAATAAAAGGACCAATCTTATCACCCTTTGGGCCTAATCGAGTCATTATGATGATTATGGGAGTGTTGAGAAGTAAATGGAACACAAAAGAATGGAATTAAGTGAAAAAGAACCCAAAAAAATGAAAACCCACTACCATGATAGATCAGGACCACAAAAATCCAGTCAGGACATTCCGGACTTTGTTTGATTGATCATGACCGAATCATGATCAATTAAGATCCAAAGTCCTATGAAACCAAAAGAAGATTGCCGAGAGGGTTACAGAGCAGGATCCAACACATCCCTTGGTCCTCGAGATAGGTAGTGAGGACAAGGATCCCTCACTACCTAAGGATGAATTTGACCTAGCCATGGGAGAGGGTGAGAATGAGTTAGAGGAGGCTGGCTCAGTTGCAAGGTCTACAAATGGCAATGAGAATGGCAATGGCGTGGATGGTGAGGCTGAAGTTTCTTTAAGTCTGGAGGGGTTCGAAGATGAATATGTCTATAATGACGGGTTAAACAAGCTTGATGATGAGGAGTGATCATCTAGTTTGGCTCTCATTTTTTTGTTTTATTTTGCTCCTTGTAGCCATGTTTATAAGGGATTTTTTGCTTGGATAATGTTTTCTTTGTTTTATTTTGTTGACTTGACTGTTCCTCAGTGTCTATTCACTAAGCATTTTGGCATACTTGTACTTATTGAGATATTTTAATGAATAACTTTTCTGGTCTTTCAACTTGTTTAGGATATATCAACTATATAGTGTGCATTCCAGGTAAAAAGGGAGAGACAGTCCAAGGATGCTATGTATTAGGAGATACATAGTCAGGGGGATTTCCTTATGATTGAGGTTTGTGGGGTTTTCACAATTAGGGGTTAGTGGGATCTTCAAATTTAGGGGGAGTATAACACCAAACTAAATCATAAATTGTGAGACTCACTTGGCACTCACCTAACACTCTCACATTGTGTAATGCTCATATATTTCAATCTCTTCTATTTAAAAGGCTTGAGAAAGGTATGTATGTTTTTTTTACAGGTACAAGTTTAGCAACTCAAGAGAATCAAGATCATTTTTTTGGTTGCTTTGTAATTCTTATTCCTTTGTCTGTATTTTTTTTGGTAGAATCCTTGTACTAGGAGTTTTTCCATTGAATTGACAAAGGGGGAGATTGTTGAGTCATGGGTATGTAGTTGGTCAATCCCATGGTAAAATAGTTTATGTATGTCTTGTAAGATTCCCAGATGTACCAAAGAATGTCAACTCAACATAAAGACTCAAGTAGACCAAAGACAAGAAGGTTAAGACATGGAGTTGGGCTCCAAGTGTCCCATCCAAGCTAAGGTATATACATGCATTCATATAGACATTTAGGATGCAGGAGTAAGCTCTAAAGTGGCTTAGGCATGTGAATCGCATATAGCCTAATGCCTTGGTGAGATGCCCAAGTGAAGACCCCTAAAAATCCTCTTTTCATACATTATGGGAGTCCCTAACTGGTCTCCAAGTGCCTGACCAGTTACGAGTCTCAGATCGTGGCTCTAAAAAAACACTAATCAGGGTTGCCCCTTCTACTCTGATCAATCAGAAATAAGGGCCTGACTGGTCTTCAAGTGCCTGACCGATTAGGACACTTAGGCACAAGCACTTGAGGAAGTTTCCCCTTGAGGCTTGACCGGTTATGGCACAGGTCTTGGCTTGACCTGTCTCCAAGTGCCTGACCAATTAAGGGTGCGACTCAGGAATATCAAAACTCCATTTTTTGTATGAAGGACCACCATTATTTGCTTATTTTGGGAGATACCAATCCCATGGTTGAAAGTGGATTCCATGCACTATAAAAGGAAAAGTTTCACTTTAGGGCAAACACTTCCAGAATTTTAAAGAGTAAGAATCCTTGCCAAATTGGAGCCTTCATTGAAGGAAGACCATCTTCTTCATTATTTTAAGTTTTGAAGCCATTATACCTTGTAAAAAACACTCTTTACTCTACTTTCTCTTTACCATTAGCTAGTATTTTTGAAGTCACTTGTGGGTTATCCCAAGAGGAAACCCTAGCTTGGTCAAACTTTAAGAGCTCAAGAACCAAGGCTTGAAGTATTGTGCATAAACTAAGGCACACTAGCTCAACAAGGAGCACTCCCACCTGATATAGTAGCAATATTAGCCATATTGTGCTAATATTTGCTTACTCTTTGCATTCATTTACATATTCTCTTTGTTTTGCTTCCGCCAGAGACACTGGAAGTTGAACACATTCGTTGGAGACACCAAGTCTATTGTGTAGCTTGCCAAGGGTAAGTAGATTAGGTTTTATATGTTTTTGACCTATATTGTATTAGATAATCTAAATGAAATATACTTAAGCTCGGTAGTGAGCTTTAGAAGAGTGGACATAGGCCATCGTTCTGAACCATTGTAAATCTCATGTTGTGGATTGATTTTGTGTTTGCTTATCTTTTTGCTATTTAGCTTGTAGCTATTCTTGCATACCACGTGTTTGACAATATTCTTGAGTAGACACTTTGTACCATACACTTGGTTTAATTATAAGAAGACTAAAATTGAATTAAAATCAATCCTAACATCACTAACAAGATTAAAAAAATTTAGAAATCCTATTAACCCCCCTCTAGAATAGACCTACGTGGTATTTCAACATTGTTTATCATGAAAATAGTGTAGCAAAAATACTGTTTATCACAAAACACTATTCATCCTTCGTGAAGCATTGTTCATCCTTTGTGAGAATACTATTCATCCTTCGTGATACACTATTGACCCCTTTTCACTAAAATGCCAATATTTTTTTCGTTTTGGGTTGGATTCGCTCGCCGTTTGTTTTGTTGGACTCTAAAATACTGTGCTTATCTAATGGAATAAAGTTTACTCATAGATTCTTTCTACATTTTCGTTGGTGCCCCTCTAAATTTGTGCCAATTATAAATCAGTATATGTCCCTTTAAATGGTTCAAAGTG
This sequence comes from Platanus orientalis, assembly GCA_025762735.1. Classification (NCBI taxonomy): domain Eukaryota; kingdom Viridiplantae; phylum Streptophyta; class Magnoliopsida; order Proteales; family Platanaceae; genus Platanus; species Platanus orientalis. The sequence goes on from JAOXJP010219160.1 coordinate 3,916, forward strand.
TGTAGGGAGCTTAGACATTGTGCATGTACAATATAAATATGACGTGTGCAAGGTACATGTGAATATGTGCAGGGTGTTACAATAGTTTCTTAGAGCATTGGCAATAATTCATGTGTGTAGAAATATCACAATTCCCATAACTAAACACCTGATGTCTGGTTCGGGTTTTTGAAACTCACCTAAGTTAGAAGCAGGGTGTTATATTTAGTTAAGGCATCCTATTTCAGAAGGTGACAAAGCCTACTTATAGTTAAGTATTTTGAAGTGAGCATTTTCATTATACGTCATACACTTTGCCTTTATGAATTGTACACTATGCGTTTCAGTTGTGATCACTTGTTTTAGTTGAATTTTTGTCTATTGGATATATCTGTTTAGACTGATGATTATTATGTTTAGTCATGATTTATATATGCCCTACATGTTATGATTGATTATTGAGTTGTACTCATGCATAGATCAATTTACCCCATAAGACATTTTGTATGTTCTCTAATGAGATTTATAGCTTACCCATGTTTTTAAAACCATTTCAAATAGAGGTTCGTAGTGTGTACCTTTTTGCAGGTTTATCCCAAGACAAGATCCTTGGAATGGGAGAGCCTCATCCTTTACTATTCTTATATCCCATTTACTTTTAGCATGTTATGTACTTAAGATAGAGATTTGATAGACTATCTACTTAGTAGACCTTTTTACTTCTTTAAGGAGATGTGGATATTATGTGGACCGTTATGGATGGTCCTCTTGATGATGTTTAGTTGGACATTTATGGACTTGGTATAGTTTGGGTATAATGATTTTATTCCACCGCATTGTTTAGTATGTCATATTTGAATCTATTTTTCGTTGTACTTGAGATGTGGTATCATTGTATTACTAGTTTCACTGCATTGTTATGGTAGTTATGGATGTTTAGTTTGGATGGTTGTTTGCATAATGAATTTAATGGGTAAAGAAAGAAAGAAAAAATATATGAGGAAACTAAGAAGAAGAAGAACCCCTAAGGTCACACTCCAAAATCCGGGACACCGCAATCATGCATATTTAGACTTTGATTTGTGTATGGGTTTCGGGGCGTGACAGAATTAGAATGGAATTGAACATAAGAAAATAATTATTAATGAATTCAAGTATGATCGAATCTTCGATTTCAAATATGAACTATGATACATGAATAAATGATTGAAAATTTTGATTCCTTTTAACTAATTGAAGATCTCATGTAACAAAAGATCATTTCAATTATAGAATTCGAACTCCTTTGATTTTATTGATTGTAAGTGATTTAAAATATGAATGTGGAATCATTATATCTATAACTTGAACAGGATACGATGGGGAACCTATTGAACTTTGATCTTTCTTTACATGTCATGAGAACCTCTTTATTGAATTATTGACATCTTTTGATATATCTCATATGGATATTAGACTTTGAACATTGTTGAACTATTGAACCCTATTTAGGCCATATGGATTATTGAACACTTTGAACATGATTGAACCGTTTGGGACCATCCCTTGGGTTGCAACAATGGGATACGATTTCTAGGACCTATCATTGGGTCGCAACAATGGTAATGTATTCTAGGACCTACCCTTATGTTGCAACAAGGGGATGATATGAGACTTTCTATTGAATTGCAACAATGGACATGTATTTGGGACCTACCATTGGGTTGCAACAATGGTAAGTTACAGAGGACCACACCGGTAATCTATATGGGACCTTCCACTGGGTCTCAACAATTATAGCACCCCGCACATGTTCTCACGTATCTTGCATACGTATCATAATATACTGTACACACATAATACATATGTTTTGCACATACTTAGGACTATTTAAATGCACATATATTGATTTGTAAATTGAAAAAACTTTAGAGAAACATAAAAAAAATGTAGGAAAAATCTATGAGCATACTTTATATCATTTGATAGGCACAAAAGTCTAGAGTCCAACGAAACAAATGGCAAGCAAATGGGACATCAAACAAAAAAGATATAAGCATTTTAGTGAGTGGGGGTCAAATACAAAGAATCAGAAAATTGGGTTCCTACCTGATCAATCAGGAGGCCCGATTGATCGAGGGGATGCCCGATCAATCAAGCACCCCCCGATAAATCGCTTTGGTCCGAGATCAAAAAGGAAAGTAGTGTAGTGACTCTTCCTCTCTGTGTGGGTTTCTAAAAAGTGTGGGGATTCCCTTGGGGTTCTATATATTGATAGTTTTTTACCTAATGAGACCTAAAAACCCTAGAGAAAGATCAAAGAGAAAGAAGAAGAGAAGAGGAAGAGGAAAAGCTAGGTTTTGCAAAGATTTGAGGATTTTTCTAAAGAACAAAGCTTTGGAACATTTTTGCACCAAGAGAGGTAAGAAAACATTTAAACTAATTGTTTTATTTTCATTATTTAGGTTCCTAGAACTCTGTAGATTCTGTTTTGCAAAAGAATTTAATTGTTTTGATCCAGATTTGAATCGTTCTTCACTGGTTTTGTTTTACCTAAAGTTATAAATCATGGTTTTGAAAGAGATGAATTGGTTTTACACGAACATGGTTATCACCCTCGAAAATCATAACTTTATATAGGGGAGAATTTGAGCCACTACTATCTGAATCCATATCCTAATCACTATAAATTTTGTTCATTTTACTTTTGGGGCCATAAACATACTTTGATGTAACGGAATAATAAATAAAATGCTAACTGACATTCAATCTCAATAGTGCAACGGAAATATAAATATACACATTCTAAACTACACATCGGAATATAACCTATAAGCTCCAAATATCCACATCGAATAAACGATTAATCTCCAATCTAAGCATAACCAAGAATATTTAAATAGTACCATTAAATGGCCCTAAAATTGGCCTACAATAGTCCATCTCCTCGAATAACAACTACTAATATTAAGAAAGATCATGTCTCAATAATCCCTCTCATACATAGTAGTGTGCTGGAAATAAATGAACAAAAAGTGCATAAATAAAATGACGCTCTTGTCCCCACGAACCACCTCTGGGAATGAACCTGCACAAAATCATGTACTACGAGGTGATACTTGAAATGGTGGTAAAAACATGGGTAAGTTATAAAGCTCGTGAGAGAGCATACATAATGTCCCACAGAGTAAATTGAATCTGCACGAGTATGACTCAATACCAAATCAGAACATGTATAACATATAGGAATCGAACTAGCTACAACAATGATTAGATTCTAGTAAAGATGATAGAGGTAATAAAGCCAAATCAACATAAGTCTATAGCTCATAAGAAAAGTGTGACATGCAATGTAAATGCTTACTACAAAGTACTCCTGTAAATAAGTCTTAACGCCTCTTAAATATACTGCTTTAGTTGGTAGATATCGAAACCATATACGTGCTCATGGAAGCCCAATGTAGTTATCAAACAGAGATAACCCAAGAAGGATCTCTAACAAAGCATGCCTTGGATCAAAACCAACTTAGCCCATGTAGGTTCCTAAATCAAACCTCATTAAAAACACTTTGTATCAAATCTAATGGATTAGCCCACATAAGGACTTTGGCAAATTTGAACTCATACAACCCATGAAGGGTCTCTATCAAAATTGAAATCATATAACCCATATAGGGTTTCTAATAAAGTTGAAATCATATAACCTATGTAGGGTCTACGACAAAACTGAAATCTCATATGGAACTAATGGGAAACTAGTGTCGCCTTCTCCTATTAATGCCACCAGGTGAATTAGGTCTAAACCAATACCTCGAGTCTATACCATTACTTCATGATCCATGGAGAAAACACCTCCCTTCAATATACTTACCTCGGGACAACACCTCCCTTGGTTTACGCTTATATAGGAAAACTCCTCCTAATTGATATACTTATATGAGCATCACCTCCCAACTATATTCCTATATATGTGGGAAAGCACTTCCCACCCATATACTTACTTAGGGAAAACACTTCCCTTAATGAATGTAATACATGTGGGATAACCCCTTCAGCACACACATGTGGGGCAATGCCTCCTGTTGATGTATGTCAATCCCATGAGCATGTGTTGGACACAAGGGTAGTGCTAGGAGTCTTATAAGCGTCCTATGTGAGCTCACAAGTTCAGATCATGAAGTCGAAAAGGACTAAAGACCAAAAAAGAGCACCGGAAAGAGGCACACCAAGGAAAGTATATATCATGCATGCATATCATTTTGTGTCTAAAAATAATCCTAGACATGGTTTAGGGTCCCCAAGAATGCCCAAATGTGAATGTCCAAGGATAGCTCAAAGAAAAGAACCTAAATAAAAAATTTAGAAAATCTCAGTCGAAACTGATTGCAAGACTCGTAATCGATTTCGCAATCCGTTTCAGTAGGATTTTGCATCTCAGATTTTGACACCCGAGGCCAAAACTCATAGGTCAAAATTGATTTCGGTATAAGTTTGGAAAAATTCAGAGAACCTAAACCGATTGCGAAACCCCAAATTGATTTGGGGCCTGAAAGGCAACCCAAATCGATTGCGAGTTTTGCAATCGATTTGGATCCCAAACCAATTACGAAACCCCAAATTAGTTTTTAGGGTAATTTTGGAAAAAAAATTCACGAAAATTTAAGGGAGATTGTTGAAATTTAAACCCCATTTTGGTTCATCCAAAGGCCCAAAATGACTGCCTATTAGCCATATACTTATCCTAAGGCCAAGGATGCTCCTCTCCACTATAAAAGGGACTTTTCCCTTTAGGAAAAGAAACTTCTTCAACACTCCAAGTTATTTTTGAGATAGATAAAAGGCATACTATCTTGAGAGCCTTCTCCATTGTGCAAACCTCCATTGCCTATAGATTTCTGAGCTTTAGTAGCTAACATTCTACACTTCTCTCTCTTGTTTCTTCTCTCCTATTGAGCTACACTCACACTATTGAGGAGAGGTTGTGGTGAGCATTTTTCCCTATAGGAACTTACCTTTGGCTGAGCTTAAGGAGCACTAGAGCCAAGTACTTGGAGCTTGTGGGTAGCTAAGGCACATTAGCTCAGCAAGGAGCATCCCACATATTGAGCAACTAGCAACATCAACCATATAGTGGTAATATTTGCTTGAATTTGCATTCATTTACATTCATATTCATTTGCATTCATATTCATTTTACTATTGCTTTTCTTCCCTCGGAGACACCGGAAGCTTGAGAACCTCCGTCAGAGACACCAGAGGTAGTGCACACTCACCAGAGACACCGAGTGTTGTAGTTTGGCTTGCTTGTGAGCAAGTAGTAGGGTTTGTATATTGACCTAGGTTGTAATAATACCTAAATGAAATATACCTAAGCTCGATAGTGAGCTTTAGAAGAGTGGATGAAGACCCAAGTGCTGAACCACTATAAATCTTGCATTGTAGTCTATGACTGTGTGGTTGCTTGTCTCTTCATTACTATACTCTACACTGCTCTTGTTGAGCATATGTTTGATATTATTCTTAAGTAGTTACATTGAAGTTCACACTCATTTATGTGAACAAATTGCAAAAGGAATTAATAATAACCATAAGGTAAATTAAAAAGGGAATATTAATTTGTAAATCCTATTCACCCCTCTCTAGGATTACTTTTGTGACATTTTGAATAACAAATTTATGAACTTTTGCAATGATCGCAGGATCAAACATGAATTCTCTACACCCAAAACTCACCAACAAAAAGGGGTAGCAGAAATGAAAAATAAGACTTTACAAGACATGGCCTCAGTCATGCTCTCTAGTAAAGACCTTCCTAAGAGGTTTTCGGCTAAAACCATAAACACTGCTTGCTATATAAGCAATAAGGTTCATTTGAGGCAAGGTACTTCAAGACATTGTACGAAATGTGGAATGGCAAAAAAACCTAATTTGAAGTACTTTAAGGTATTTGAGATCACTTGCTATATCTTAAGAGAGAGAGAGAGAAATTGGGCAAGTTTAATTCCAAAAGTGATGAAGGGATTTTCCTAGGATATTCCACTATAAGTAAAGCCTATAGGGTATATAACAAAAGAACTTCTAGCATGGAAAAGTCTATAAATGTCATAATAAATGACCAACCAAGGACTCAAGCAAACAAAGAAGAAGAGGGATTAGCAAACTCTCGAGAGGAACCTGAGTGCCTAGAAAATGTTACCTCTATGGACATTGGGGGCCCACTACTAAGGTTTCTAACCTCGGCACGCGGATGCCGTGGTTCAGGAGGGAAAAAGAGTTCACTAATTCCTCTCTCTTTGGCAAGAGGGTTAGGTTCTTCTTGGAGTTACCACCAACTCAGGGTTAACCGATAGAGTTGGACGTTGGTCCTCCTTTTCGGAGAAGATAAGGAGTCTAGACTCAAAAGTCTAGCGATTCACTCTTGATACTAGTTTGAGTTCTTAAGATTTAGGGTAAGTTGTTTGGTTGCACTTGGGGAATATGTTAGGCACCCAAAATACCTACTTTTTAGGGCAGTTTCTCCCATTCATATAAGTTTTAATTTTATATCTATGTCCATGCTTTGTTAATCGTGAATTGGGATGCCTAAGCTTTGTGTAGTTTGAATTAAAGATTTACTGAATTTTATCAAGCATAACGCCTGTTTTTGCCCTCAACGCTTGTTTTTCCAACGCCTGAATTTACTTCAAGGTGAAAAACAGGTGTTGGCTTATGAACAGTCCTTAAACTATCCTTAAATTTTGCCTATTCTAAACACAAGAGACCCCTCATTGGTTAGGTCCTTAGAGGGATGGTGGACCCCTCTAAATGGCTTGCTGGTTGACTCCTTAGGGTTAGGTGTTAACCCTAAAGGAAGGGAGAGAAAAGGGAAGAAATTAATTTTTCTAGTTTATAGGCACAACTCCTGTTTTTCCAATGCCTGAAATTTAATTCAGGGTAAAAAACAGGGGAATCTGACCAGATTAACACTTTTGTATAATCTTTTAAGGCAGTTTGGTGGGTCCCAGCACTATGGGACCCAGGGTTTGGGGAAAGGGAAATCTGCTAGGGTTACACTATGCAACCCTAGAGGTCCTAGGTACAGGCCACGTGGAGATATGATTTCCTAAAGTATGCCATATAGTCATCCATCACATGCCTAACGGCTATTTTTTAGTTTGACGCCTGATTGTTCAACTCCTGAATTTTAATTCAAGGAAAAATAGGAGTTGTTTGTTAAACCAATAACCAGTTTAGGTTTTTGGACCACCACACTGGGGCCCTAAGGGGTGAGGTCTCTTTTGGGTCTTGACAGTAACCCTAGGGCAGACTCACACTTAACCAATTTTTGAAAAAAAAAGATGATTTTTAGGGCCCAGGCTCAATGCTTGAAAGTCACTCCAATGCCTAAATTTCCATCCAACGCCTATTTTTAAATTTACGCGTTGGGATAGAAAAAAGGCCCCACAGAGGTGCATATGCACAAGAGTGACTCTCAGAGGCTGAATATGCCATGGAACAGGGCTAAGGGAAAATCAAGGCTCCCTGGGGTGGGTCCCAGTTCTCAATGCCTGATTTTTCCTCTAACGCCTATTTTTTAATTCATAAAAAATAGGTGTTACTTATTGGGAGAAAATCCAATAGCTGGATTTCTCGATTTTGGAGCCTTTAGGGTTTTGCAAAAATCCTAAAATTAAGCATGCTAGCAGGGCATATATAGAGGAACATCATGTAAAAAATTAGGCTTAAGATCATTCATGAAAAATTCACGTTAAAATCAACAAATATTCCCTAAAACTAGGTCTCAAAAGACCCTATATTTAGGGTTTGTTTGGGGGGACATCTCGAGGCCTTTCACAGCTCCTAAATTCATGAAATTAAATAAA
>JAOXJP010219171.1:0-11735 GCA_025762735.1 Platanus orientalis
CCTACGAAGCTCTGTACAGTACCTCACCTTCTTATTCTCATCTTCGCACCTTTGGTTGTCTTTGCTTTGTCCATCTTTCGTCATTAGCACAAACGAAACTATCTCCACAAGCAGCTAAATGTGTATTTTTGGAGTACAGTGATGAACACAAATGCTTTCTTTGCTATGATGTCGAAGCTCGTCGAACCCGAATTTCCCACAATGTCACCTTCCTTGAACATGTACCTTTTTATTCTCTTCATCAGGACTCCTCGGATGTCTCATATCTTCCTCATTTTCCAAGTCCAGTCAGTCCTCCATCCGTGGCTGCTCTTGCTCCTGAACACTCACCAACGCCGGCTCCTTCTCCCCAAGGTAATGTTTATACTACCCCACTACCAATACTACCTCTGCGGCGCTCCACCCGTACTTCTAAACCACCTGCCCGCTTATCTCTTTTTACCACCCTCGATTCTGCTTCGGTTCCTTCTTCCTATTCGCAGGCAAAGGACATACCACCTTGGCAAGATGCAATGACAGAAGAATTACTTGCTCTCGAATCCAATCAAACCTAGGATTTGGTTTCACGACCTATTGGAGTTCCTGTTCTTGGTAGTAAATGGGTCTACTCTATCAAAGTGAAGTCAAATGGTAGTCTTGATAGACCACAATGCCTTTTTACTTGCAGTAGCCGCTATCCGACATTGGCCTCTATGGTAAATGGATGTTAAAATGCCTTTTTACATGGGGACCTTCAAGAAATAGTCTTTATGCGCCCCCCTCCTAGCTATGCCTATCCAGCTAATCATGTTTGTTGCCTAAAGAAATCCCTCTATGGACTCAAACAAGCTCCGCAAGCATGGTTTGAGAAATTTCGTAGTGCTATTCTTCATGCACAGTTTCACCAAAGTCCGAATGATCCTTCCTTGTTTATTTGCAGAACTGGGAAAGGTTGCACTATTTTGCTTCTTTATGTCGACGATATGATTATCTCTGGGAATAACATCTCTGGCATCTCTGATCTCAAGACCTATCTCATGAGCCACTTTTAAATGAAAGACTTGGGGCCATTAACTTACTTTCTTGGATTAGAAATTTCTCGTACAAATAAAGGCATTCACATCCCCCAAAGAAAGTATGCTGAGGACTTACTCTCGTTGGCGCATCTAACTAATTCTAAGGTCATTGATACTCCATCAGAATTGAATGTCAAAATTCGTAAAGACGATGGTAGCCCCCTATCTAATCCAACTTTGTATCGCCAATTTGTTGGTAGTCTAATATATCTCACCATGACCAGACCTAATATCTCACATGTTGTCCAACTTGTTAGCCAGTTTGTGAGCAATCCTCATAAACCCCATCTTACAGCAGTACATCAGATTCTTCGTTACCTTCGTGGTACCCTTGATCAAGGTCTATTTTATTCATCTACGTCCACTTTCAATCTTTGTGGTTATGCGGATGCAGACTGGGCTGGTTGTCCAAATACTCGACATTCCACAACTGGCTGGTATATGTTTTTACGAACGACTCTTATATCCTAGAAGTGCAAAAAGCAGGCTACCGTTTCTCGATCTTCTGGTGAAACCGAGTACAGATCAATGTCTTCCGTTAGTTGTAAGGTGATTTGGCTTCGTCGGCTCCTTCATGAACTTAGTGTGCCTATAAGAGGTCCCACCCAACTTCATGCTGATAATACCAGTGCCATCCAAATTGCCACCAACCCTGTATTTCACGAGCGCACCAAGCACATCGAAGTCGATTGTCATTTCATTCAGCAATATGTCCTTTCTGGAGTTTTGCTGCTACCTCATGTTGCTTCCAAGGATCAGCTCGCCGACCTCTTCACCAAATCTGTACCTCAACATCATCATGATTTTCTTACTTCCAAATTGATGCTCTTTGCTCATCGGCATCAATTTGAGGGAGAGTGTAGAAATACGCCACACAGCTAGCTAACATATTAGCCAAATGGGGTATCTTTCCCCATATAGATCCTAGACTAATTGTGCATAGATACCAAAGATAGGAGATTTGATTTATTCCTTGATTGCTTAATTGTAGCAATCCTTGTAATAGTTCCTTGATTGTTGACTAATTCTGGTTATAAATACATGGTGAAATCAGTAATGGAGACATACCTTTTCTCCACAAAGACACTCTTCATCTCTACTTACACTTACAAGACGAAAGCAATCATATGTTTCCAAATGTTCTAACATATAATAGCAATATCTTCTTTAATTTTCTTACCCTGTATATTGCTATCATAATTATAATAGAATCATCATTTGAGCCATTCAGAAAAGGAAGATGTAATCTAAAAATTGAGTCTAATAAGATAAATGAGATGCAAACCAGATTATGAAAATATAGGAAGAAGGACAAAGTAAACCGCCCAAAACATAATGGAATAACTATATCATAACAACAACTACACCAAAAGATAAAGCAGGTGAATTCATTGCAAGTAGGAGTACATTAATGAACACTTTCATAACACTTATCCCAAGCTAAACTGCCATTAAGTACTTGACCCCCCTTTTAAGACTTTCAACACCTAAGGCAACCATGAGAAGAGACTAACCACTAACTTAAACCATTTTGGGTTGGTGGTTTCTAAAGGGATTAGATGGCATATTGGATTTGGTGAAGATATTAACATTTGGAAGGATACATGGATCCTATTTACCCATAATTTCAAATTTAATAGTGTCCCTCATTGTAAATCCCTTCAGAGTCAATGATTTGATCGATCTGATTTTTAGGAAATGGGATCTTATCTCTATCTCTAACCTAATTCCCAAGGAAACTTCTTATGCTATTTCCAAGATCCCCATTGGAAACTCTAGATCTCAGGATGAACTTATATGGTACTTTGATAATAAAATTAAAATAAGGGGTTTTCACAGTTAGATTGACCTATTTTATGGTTGCCTCCCCTATTAATCCCTTCCCTCGTGAGGTACCTCCCATGCAGCCCTCATTTCCATGTGGTAAATTGTGGGGTCTTCCCATTAGTCCAAATATTAAACATTTCTTATGGAAAGCTTGTAATGATGCTCTTCCCATTAGAATAAATTTAATTAAAAGAAAAGTAGAGATTTCCCCACTATGCACTCTTTGTAATTCTGGTAATGAATCATTGGTCATTGTCTTCTCTCTTGTGAATTTGCTTCTAGAATTTGGTTTGCTTCTTCGCTTTCCATAAGAATTGATCCCTTAAGTTCTATGTCATTTAGACAATGTGATGCAAGATGCATGTAGATATGTACAAGTGTGAGGAGATTGTATGAATAAAATCATAAACATATGAACCATATAAGTTAGGTTCCTACTCATCAACTATGTCATTTACAAAATTTTAGATTAGGGAATCACTAGTAGCCCCAATTTAATCAAGAAAAAACTTCAACACACATATAAACACTAAATAAAAATTAGACCTAAGCATGCATTTAACAATCAACTAACCAAAGGATGAATAAAACATTCATTAAAGGAAATTTAGCACACTTACTTAGCCTTAATTGAAAGTGGGTAGTTGCTAGAATGCCCATAAAGTATGGATAAATAGAAAATTAGTGGTAAAACTTCAGTGTAGGATAGTTTATAAAAGTAAGGTTAAAAATTCTATGCTAACAAGGGAATTTTGGGAAGCTTCGTGGGTTTAACACAGAAATTTAGGTTGGGCTAAATCTAGACAGCAAGCTGTTTGAATAAACTTGGGTTGATCTAGTATCTATATAATCAAATTGATGTAACTCAATGGAGATGATACCAAAGTTGATATAGAAAGATAGCCAAGTAAAATAACAGAAGCAATAAGACATTTTAAATTTAAAAAAAAAAAGATGTAGACCTGATTTGAAGCTTTTCTAAACCCAAAACAGCGGATCTTGGCCTCCACCAAACTTGAATAAACATAACGAATCCACTTTTGGAGAAAACCACTCTTACCTTTTAGGCTTCTAAAAGGAAGAACACACTAGCCAAGAAGAAAATTAGGTACAAACGAATTTTGTGAGAAATGTGAAAATGGTACTAGGGTGCGGACACATCATTGCCGAAAAGTGATAAGCGCCCCCCAAAAAGTGTAAATCATTTTCCAGTGCTGATGCATCAGCCCCCAGGTGCTGTTTTCACAGTTCTCACGAGATTTGTTTGCACCTAATCCGAGCCCCATTAACGAAGAGCTAGAGCTCAAGATTCTTTGCTTATCAATTTCATTCATAAAAATTATGGGTTACAAGCATATATATAAACTTTACATGCCAATATTACCAAATCTCACTCTATTTAGACTTCCTAAAAATAAAACTTCTAAATTAATAAAATCTCATAATTAAGTGATACCTTACCAGTATTTTGGCCATAACTTTCCCAAATCACATCGAATTCTGAAAATCTTGGTCTCGTTAAAAAGATAACTGAATAACCTTTCAAATGACACCAAAATAATACCAAATGGGTAAGTTTTAACCTTTCAAAATATGGCTTAAAAAAAGGAGGGGATTACAACTTTGATTTAAAGACTTCTAATTTTACATAAGGACTCTAGAATAACTCAAACATAAATAAAAGATAAGGTTAAAGATAATCCTAACATAAAATCCAATAAAATATTAATTACATCAGCTTAAAGATACTTCATACATCCCCCACTTGGCTGTTACAAGGATAACACATGTGGGTCCCACCCAAATGTCACATGGGCCTCACTTCAGCTTGGATGTCTACATCACAAGTGTATAACTTACAACATGCTATTTCATTGTATAGGTTGAGAATAAGTTGATGTAAGAGACTTTTAGATCAGAGTAAGTTTCCACAAGCCACGACCAAATGGAAATTAAAGCTCCACATTTACTATAAATCAACCTGTTCATATACTCATATGAGCAAGGATGACAAAACCCAGCAATTATGATGCCACCTATGCTGAATCAATCTGCTGGAGTGATGGAATGACCTCCTAGATGTCACACATTCTGAATCCTGGACAAAGAAAACATCTTCTACACATGTACAAGATACTAGAAGGTTGTTGTGCATCTTGTTTGAGTACTTGAGGATTCTAGCATGCCTTACAGTAAAACTTCTCCAAAACGATGGCTGATTTAGCAGTGCAGCAGTCTTCTTTATTAAAGGTTTAAACACTCCAACTCCCACGTGAAGCCTTAATTCAAATCAAGATTTTCCACCAAAACACAAGAGTCCAACTGATAGAGGACTCTTGCTAATCTACCACCAGTATGAGCTCCACTTTTCTTCCAAATATTTGTGTACAAATGTCAAATGATGGAAGTCCTAGGAGCATTAGGACTGATTTCTAAGTAGCCGCAGGTCTTCCCCTTTTCCTGGTCAATTTCCTCAAGGAAAGATAGGGTCTTAGCAACCTATGACTCCTCTTATGTTGCTGCCAGCCACAAAGTTCCTTCATAGGGTTTTTATCAATAATGATCTCCAAGAAAATAAGAAGTCCTAAGAAACTAGGACTCCTTTAAAGCTACCGCCAATCTATCCCTAGAGTCCCCTTGTGTTCAAACACTAAAATAAACCAAAAACGTCCTTCATAGGCTGTTAAGGGCGGATTGGGATTTCAAACCCAATTACAATAAAAAAAATCTAACCACCAAATTTGCCACTAGATGGTTTCAACTGTGTTTTGAATATACTAAATACAAAAAATTAAGGAAGTTTCCCTCCTTTTTACTGTCGTATGACTTAGGACAGCCCTCTGATGTATTCCATCTAATCAAATAAAGAAAATAAAGAAAGTAAGAAGAAACAAAGAACTCGGTGGTGGTCTCTTATGAGAGCTTGGGGTTTGAGATAAGACACAAGAAAAAAAAAACACAAGGCAGAGGGTCCGATGGCTTTTCTTTGTGATTTTATCATTTTATGGATGTAACAAGATCAAAAAGGAAAATAAGGAAAGAGTAGGCTGAGGAGACAGTGGGAAAATTGATGGGAACATGGACTTGGATCAAAGAGTTCAATGAACCACCAAGACTGAAAGTCTTGAAGGATCTTGATTGATAGGGAGAAATACCGAGACCCCCATAAATTGACCCCGGTAAGCCTATAAAACCCCGACTTTAAGGAAACTAACTTGGAAAGTCTTCATTAAGAAAACCTGCTGATGCCCCATTACTGTCGAAGCCCCACAATGGCAACCCGAAGGACGTTAAGGCCACCAAAGAAAGGTTCTGATGTTTAATGGCTCCTCAACATTAAGCTTTATAAAAAGACACTGAGCTAATCGTGCTTCCCTCCAATGCTCGACACCTCGGAATCTCCAGGACCACCCCGGGGCACGACCTAAGCATCCCGACACCAAAAAGGGAGTCACACCAACTACAACTATTTAATCTCTAAGAGTCTTCACCTGACAAGAGAGACTGAGACCCTACTTTCCGTACTTGGAGATAAGGACAATCTGGAAGCCATTACGAAAAAGGAATATTCTCTATAGCTAGCCTGACAAATTTGAAAAAGAGGCACCACGATTAACTAACCAAAACAAAAAGAGCAGGGAGGACATAGGAAAAAAATATGGGAAGAGGTTTCAGAATCTCGTCTGATACGCCATGACTCGAGGCTATAAATTAGGGCAACAACTAGCTCACCAGGTATGATGGAAAAAAAAAACAGAAACCCTAATTAGAGCTTTGCATTCAACCATCTCCCATATCTAACTTGACCGTCGGAGAGCTAGAGGCCAACACCCCACTGGTGTCTAGTTCCTTGATTCTCTAGTTGTGTTGTGCAGGGACCATTCCACCAGAGACCTAGACCCACCGTGCAACCATCTGACCGGTGTTCGAGCGCTCATGGTTCCAACATCATCCATTGGCACTTTGGAAAATTCTTTCCTTGAGAACTGAAGGTCTACATGGTCGAGACCAAGTCGATGGCGGCTCAACACGACCCTTAAATCAAAGTCGACGGGTAGGAAACCTCTGTCTCTGATGGAGGACATCGCGAAGAACCTCGAGTAGCCTCCCTTGAATAACGAGTCCAGGGTTTAATAACAAGCATATAATTGCTCATGGAGCAGAACTAAGAAATCATATAGGAGCTGACAAGCCGAAGGGGTGAGCCCGGTAACTAGGAAACGGGACAGTGGGGCCCCCCGGCCCTCCCGATGGGAGCCCTAATGGTGGCCAGGGACAAGAAGACTAAGAAGGGAGTGCCATGACACGTCGATTCTGGGGGACAAGCCATATTTTTCAGTATAGAGAGAAGGTTCATACTCCCAACCTTTGGGAAGAGGAGATGGATGATGTAAGATGAGAAATGGCAGCCATGAAGGAGGCCATTAAGGGGAAAGCTCCCTCCACCATCGACGAGCTCATCTAGAGGATGGATCATCCATTCACCCTAGAGGTATTGGCCTGACCATTACCAGGCAAGTTTAAACTACCCTAGATGGAAATGTTCGACGGCACTCGAGACCCCCTCGACCATCTAGAAGCCTACAAGATGCACATGAATCTTCAAGCAGCACCTGAAAAAATTATTTGTTGAGCTTTTCTTACCACTATCAAATGGTCCACCCAAGTATGGTTTAGCCGACTGAAGCCTCAAATTTCATGAAGCTCATCCTGCAGTTCGTCGGATACTTCATAGGCAGCCAAAGACATTGAAATCCCACCACCTACCTGCTCAACATCAAACAAAACAAAGGTGAGCCTCTCCGAGATTACATGTCCCGATTCAACAAGGAGATATTGCAGGTCAACGATATCGAGGAGAAGGTGATCGTGGCGGTCCTCATGGAGGGGTTGTTACCCTCCAAATTCCTTTTTTGCTATAAAAAAACCCCCATGGCACATGTTAGACCTTATGTTGAAGGTGCAACAACATATGAATGCTGAAGATACTCCTAGCACCTGGCTGGAGGGGGAGACTGGAGCCAACTCCCAATCTGACAAAAGAAAATGGAGCAGTAGACCACTCCGGATGAAAAGAGCTCTCAGGCCAAGGGGGGCATCAATAACAGTAGGGATAGACCTCGAGTCAACCTACCCCCCAGCAGATTTTGGAATAACACCCCCTTAATACACCAGTAGAGTAGGTGTTTGTGCACCTTAAAGATGACCCGAGCGTCAAGTGGCCCGAGAGGATCTGAGCCCCACCCAAAATGAGAAATTGCTGCAAGTACTAACGCTTTCATCGGGACCATGACCATGATACCAATGAATGCTTTAACTTAAAAGAGAAGATAGAAGCTCTCATCGAACAAGGTAACTATAGAGGTTCGTAGTGGGAAGCCCCAGGCTACACGAGAAGACACTAACCGAGACCCTCCCACTCGGGAGAAAAAAAGATTTGAAGGGCCAATAGGCGAGATCAGGGTGATCGCCGAAGGGCTTGTAGGGAAAGGAGTGTCCAGTTCAGCAAGAAAATTCCATGTGAGGCAGATACGTGCTGAAAGAGACTGACAAATGATGGTTATAAAAAAGGCCCACCAAACAACACAAGACGGAGTATCCCCCATTACCTTCTCTTAAGAAGACGTCCGAGGAGTAAGTCAACCACATGATGATGCACTTGTGGTAACACTGGTTATCTCAAACTACAAAACCCACCGCATCCTCACTAACAATGAAAGCTCGGCAGACATCCTCTATCTCCCGGCCTTCGATCAGATGGGCATCGGGTGAGACAAACTCAAGCCAGTCCAATCGTAGTTGGTTGGCTTCATGGGCAACAAGCTACTCCCCCTCGGGGCAATTGGTCTACCAGTAACTACTGGGACTGGTGATTGGAAAATCACTAGGGTGGTTGATTTCTTGGTGGTCAATTTTCCATCTGCCAACAAAGTCATTCTCGGAAGGCCGACACTGAATCAGATGAAAGCGGTCACCTTGACTTACCACCTTCTTATACGCTTCCCTACTGAAGGAGGGGTCAGGGAGGTCAGAGGGGATCAGGTGGCAGTCTGGGAATGTTACGTGGCCTCACTCAAAGGAGAGTCGTCTCCAAAGGAGACCACATCAATTGATTGTTTGAAGGTTCAGGATGAAAGAACTCAAACAATAGCATAGCCAGGGGGAGAGCTTAAAGACGTCATCCTCAACACAAACTATCTTAACCGAGTAACCCGAGTAGGGTCAGATCTATCAAAGCACTTCAAAAGGTGACTATAGGGTTTCCTAGTTGACAACCGAGATGCGTTCTCCTGGACACATAAAGAAATGCGAAGGATAGACCCCAAACTAGCAGTGCATCGACTTAACATAAGCACGACTGCAAAACCCGTCAAGCAGAAGAAAAGGAATTTTGTCCTGGAGAGGAACCTAGCCATTAAAGAGGAAGTGGAAAAGTTGCTCAAGGCCTGATTCATAAGGGAGGTCCACTACCCCAAGTGCTTAGCAAGTATGGTAATGGTGTGAAAGCCCAACAAGAAGTGGAGGATGTGTGTTCACGTCACCAACCTCAATAAGGTGTGCACTAAGGATAGTTTTCCTCTCCCGAGGATTGACACCCTATGGATTCAACGGTCGACCACCAGATCCTCAGCTTCATGGATGTATTTTTGGGATACAATTAGATAAAGATGCATGAGCTTGACTAGGAAAGAACAACATTCATCATAGATCAAGGGCTTTACTGCTATAAGGCCATGCCCTTCGGTTTGAAGAATGTGGGGGCAACCTACCAGAGGCTCGTCAATGAGATGTTAAAGAACCAAATCAAGAGGAATGTCAAGGTGCACGTGGATGAGATGTTAGTAAAGAGCCTCCTGGCTAAACAGCATTTGTCTAACCTGGGCAAGACATTACAAACTTTAAGAAAATACAAAATGAAGCTCAACTTAGGAAAATGTGCATTTGGGATGTCCACTAAAAAGTTCCTCGGGTTCATGGTCTCCTAGCAAGGAATGAAGGTAAATCCCGAGAAGGTTAAAGCCATAATTGAGATGCAACCACCAAAGAACACCAATGAAGTACAATGATTAGTAAGACAAGTTGCAACGTTAAGCAGGTTCATATCCCGAGCTACTGATAAATGCTTTCCCTTCTTTCATTTACTGAAGAAGGCATTTAGCTGGTATGAGGAATGAGACAAAGCCTTCCAAGAGCTTAAAGCCCACCTCGGTCACCTACCGCTAATCAACCAGCTGAAGCAGGGCAAGGTACTTTAAGTCTACCTATCGGTGTCAGGGATGGAAGTCATCTCAGTGTTGGTTAGGGAAGAAGACGGGGTGTAAATGTTGGTATACTATACCAGTCGGGCTTTCAGGGGAGCCGAGAGAGATACCTGAAGGCTAAGAAAATAGCGTTCACCCTTGTCGTCATTGCCTGACAATTGAGGCCTTACTTACAGTCACAAACCATCCGAGTGCTCACCGATTAGCCACTTCATGTCATACTACACAAGCTTGAGACTTCTGGAAGATTATTCAAGTGGTCAATGGAACTAAGTGAATTCGATATCAAATACCATCCCCAAGGAGCTATCAAAGGATAAGTGGTTGCTAACTTCATCACCGAGTACACCCACCAATCGGAAGATGAGACCACGACGTAAGAAGAGCAACCTGGTAAGGCAAAAGCAAGCTAAGCGACCTAGAAGCTCTATGTTGATGGCTCCTCTACCAATAAGTCTGCCAGGGGAGGAATTATCTTGGTCACAAGAAGGAACCAAGCTTGAATATACCATTAGGTTTGAGTTTAAGGAAACTAATAACGAAGCCGAGCACAAAGCCTTACTCACTGGATTGTGGGTCGCTCATGCCCTTGAAGCTAAATGGGTGAGGGTCAACATGATTCCTAACTTGTGGTAAGACCATGTATAGGGAGAATATGAGGCGAGGGATGAATGGATAAAATAGTATCAGACACTAATAGCAGAGAAAAAATCCCAATTTGATCATTTTACCATGTAGTAAGTCCCACGGGATCAAAACAAAAAAGCCGACAAATTGGCTAGACTCACATCATCAATCATGGAAAGCCTCGACCAGGGGATCTTCATAGAGTACCTACCCAGGCCATGCACCAAGGCAGAAAAAGACAAGGAGGTTAATGCAACCATCCTTGAGCGCAAATGAGCTAGCCAAATCATAAAATACTTGAAGGACGGGGAGTTGCCTGAGAACAAAGACTAAGTAAAGAGAATAAAAGTAAGGACAAGTCAGTATCTTATCCTCGACAACTCCCTCTATGAAAGGAGCTTTACCCTCCCCCTGCTCAGGTGCTTATCTTACCAGAAGGCTGACTATGTACTCCGAGAGATACACAATGGGGTATGTAAAAATTACTCAAGAGGTCAAGCGCTAGCTAGCAAGGCAATCAGGGTAAGGTACTACTAGCCCTCCATACAGAAGGATGCAAGCACGCCAAGGAGCTGGTCCCGATAGTTGGATCATGGACATTAGCCCAGTGGGGAATCGACATTGTCAGGCCTCTCCCTCAAGGAAAGAGGTAGATGAACTTCTTAGTGGTTGCCATCGACTACTTCACAAAATGGGTGGATGCCGAACCCTTAGCTAAGATCACCGAGAAAAACATTCGGGACTTCACCTAGAAATTGGTCATGTATCGATTTAGGATTCCCAAGGCACTCATCATCGAT
The DNA here is from genome assembly GCA_025762735.1 of Platanus orientalis. Taxonomy (NCBI): domain Eukaryota; kingdom Viridiplantae; phylum Streptophyta; class Magnoliopsida; order Proteales; family Platanaceae; genus Platanus; species Platanus orientalis. Next base: position 11,572 of record JAOXJP010219171.1, read on the forward strand.
AATGGCAAGCAGTTCAACAATGCCCGATTTTGAGAATTTTGTGCGAAACTCGGGATCAAAAATCACTTTTCGTCCCTGACACACCCCCAAGCTAATGGCTAAGTGGAAGTCACCAACCAGACACTGTTAAGCATCATTAAGAAAAGACTTGAGAGCTCTAAGGG
>JAOXJP010219192.1:0-11735 GCA_025762735.1 Platanus orientalis
CTTTTTGCCCTTCTTGTGTATAATTCACAGAATCGCTTGTGAGTTTTGTTCTACATCATTCATAAACATTATTTATTCTTTTGAGATTCATATATTTTTAACAAATTTACTATCATCAAATAGTTCAAGTGTTAAAAAAAAAAAAAAAAAACTCATGTAATATGTATGTAAGGGAAATCATGGGCCCAAAATCAACCTAAAAACTAAAAACAAAAGTTTTATTCTGATAACCTAGACTCAGCCCGAAGCCCATTGTTTTAAAATAGGCTGAGTTTAAGCCTAAAGTTTTATTCGGGCTGAGTTTAGGCTCAAGTAAAACATTTTGGACTGAGTTTGGATAAACTTTGGCCCAGCCTGATTGACAGCCCTAATAAAGAGTTTAAGGAAGAGTATAGTGGGTTAAGATGTTCTGTCCCGGCTTTGCCGTCCAGAATGGTGCCCAGGACATCATGGACTTCACATGGGCCCATTTTATTCTACTTGAAGCCTCATGGTGTCCTAGACACCATCTTGGATGGCAAAGCCTGGACAGAATATCTTCTCCGATAGTTTAAATACACAATAGGTAAGGCTCAGGCGTTATGTCTCAAACGGGATTGTTACTGGCGTGATATGTCTTCAGTTCGACTGGAGATGATTCGACGTTGTGTAATCCACGGGACCCACCGGAGCAAATAATGTAACAAGGGACTTTTTATTACAGGCTTAAGGCCTATTAGTTTTCCGCTCCTCCGTTCCTTTCATTTTCATTTTTAATAAATTGTCCGATTGGTGCAAAACAATTTAAGAAAGAGCCACAGCTTCTGTAATTTTTTGCTCAATCGATGGCTCCTCCGAAGAAATCGAAGAAAGCCAAAAAGAAATCGATAGATTCGAGGAAATGCAGAACCATGAGCATAGTTCCCATAGAGCCCAAAGCCGTCGAATCCGACTGGTGGGATAGTTTCTGGCAGAAGAACTCAACTTCAGGTTTCTGTTTTACAACTCCACGCTTGAATTTTTTTCTTTCCTTCTTAATCTCATGAAATAAAAAGAAGCTACTGAAAAAAATTACTTGGGTTTTCGTTTTTTTGAATTAAAATTCTGTCTTTTTTTTTTTTTAGTAGTCCTGTATTGGATTCTGCTTATTTATAGTATTATTATTGAAGAATGGGGTTTTCTACTAAAACCCTTTTCGAAATGCACTTATACAATGTTAACTTGATCAAACCCCTAATATATGAACTTATATATAGCATGATTCTGTGGCAATTCTGTTGCAATCTCCTGCTCTTCGCTATGGACCTTTACCTTTCCTATCATAGTATGATGAATTTTTCTAATGTTCAGATCTTTATATCTGTCCTCATTTTATTTACATATCCTAATTATCGTTTGGGTTCCTTTTATTTTTTAAGCCTATCACCCATTTTCCTATTTTAGGGAGCATAGTATGTTTAGGCTAAATTGCAATGGTTAGAAGTAGTAGGGACAATCTTGGTCAGAACTGGGTGTCAATTGGATGATTAGGAGGCATTTTTCATAAGCTATGAGATGATAAATACCGAAGGCTTAGTGTCAAACTGTTTTTGCTTCCATGGAAAGCTAACTATTGATGCGGGTTTTGGACACAAGTTTTACAGAGATCTTAAAAACTGACATGGATCCTTATGGCTGAGGCCAACTAAAATATTCATCACCAGGCCATCCCCAGAAGGGTTGATGTGGTGATAAACATACACCTTGTGCTAGGATAGCGTAGCTGAGCTGAGCTGAGCTGAGATGATGTAAGCAGTCGAGGCATAATGGACGTTCAGCTATTGCCAACTTGCCCGAGGCTAAGGCTAACCTCGGGTGTTAACAGTAGGGTGGGTATGATGGCTGCCTCACCTTCATTGGATCGCCTGTGCCTAGGAACATTTCAGATATTTAAGGCTGTGGCCTGAGATTCCCGTCCTATGGTAGAAAACCATTAATTGTTTTCTGGTGAGTAGCCACTTTGTGCAAAAAGCCAAAGGTAAAATGCATATAACTGAGACAAGCATGATGTAGTAGTGAGGCAGGTAAAGGGGATAAATCCTCAATGTTGAGGCAACTCTACTTGAGCTAATCTGAACCTTTGATTGCCTATGAGTAATTGAACCAGAGATAATAATAGGTAGGGTATGATGGAATTTATCCACAAAGAAAATTATACAATGTCGAGGCACCTCGATGCGAGAGCCAACTTGAATCTCTAATTATTTGCTAAGGCAAGAGAGTGAGAATTCGATCTAGAACCTCATTCTAAAATGAGGATGGCCCACATATAGAGAACAAAGTGAGTTATCAAAGAAGAGAATCACATCAAGGAGGTGAGCGTGGTTCGTGAGGCTCCTAAAGACAAAAGAAATTCAAGGTGTTTTGAATTTGTGCATTTTTCTCAGCATGAGAATCCAAGGCTTATCTCCAAGTATATATATAATGGGTATTGGTTACAACCGTGATTCTAATAAGTCTCCTATAATATGCAAGGAGATCCTATACATAACAATTTTACAAGCTTACTAGCAAATACAAAGAAGACACCTGTAAATCAAACTAATTTGAATCTATCTACCCGAATATTGTTTGTTGAGTATCTTCGGCTAAATATCTCAAAAGGGTTTGTTGGGTTACTTGATTGCTTCTTAGATTGGAGGTGTTGGTTGTATACGGTGTGGGCTAAAGACATGGCCAATGGAGAATATTCTATACACCCCCTCAAACTGGGCCGTGGAAGGACCCAAAGGCCCAGTTTGGTTCGTAGGCAAAGAAATTGATCTCATGGCAATGGCTTGGTGAAGATATCAGTAACTTGATTCTTCGATGAGACGAAGTGAGTAATAAGAGTGCCAACTGCTACTTCTCTCGAACAAAATGATAGCCAATTCTAATTTTGTTTTGTTCAAGCATGAAAAAATAGGATTAATGTTCATATGGAGAGATGAAATATTATCACAGAATAAAGTTTTTGGCTGAGATAGATGAAGCCCAATATCCCGTAAAATAAAAGAACGGCAGTGGAAGCAATCACACGGTACAATCAAGCAACAATATGTTACTTTATTGCACTCTAAGAGAGAGTTCGCTAATGCAAAAGCCAGTTGTAGGACACCCTGCCCAATCAATGTCAAAATCCATAAAGAGTGAGAGGACTGTGGGAGAGGAGATGAATACCGTGATAAAGAGTTCCTTGTATGTAACGTAGAATGCGCTTCACCAATTGATAATGGAATATTGTGGGCTACTGCATGTACTAGCAAATGTAATTGACACTATTGGAGATGTCTGGCCTGGTGAAAGCCAAATATTGTAATTTTACTAACTATGCTTCTATAGAATTAAGGGTCGGAAAACAAAGTGTCACTGTTGGGATAGGGCCACAACTTGGAGGTCATAGGTGTAGAAATTGATTATAGTCATTCTCATTCACATTAGATCACTCAATGAACTTTACGGCATATTTAGGTTGATTAAGAAACAAACCTTGAGCAAAGCAAGTAGCAGTCACACCTATGAAATGATGAAGAAATCTTAGATCTTTCATGGCAACCTTATGCCCCAATCAAGTAATGAACCGATTTAGACATTCTGGATTATCACTAGTCAAAACTATGTCATCAACATAAAGTAAGAGCATAATTGTTCCATGAGGGTCACAACAAAAACAGTGAAGAGTTGGCGGTGCTGCTATAAAAACCCATGTATATGAGAAAAAGGCTAAATCGGTCAAACCAGGCTTGTGGAGTTTGGCGTAGATGGTATAAAGCACGTTTTAGGCAGCACACATAATTTGGTTTGAAACCATCTTGGAAGCCGGTGGTTGGTACATAAAGATCAGTTCAGTGATATGCCCATGAAGGAAGGCATTTTTCACATCTAACTGACGAATGGCCCAATTGTGAGCCATTGCAATTGCAAGAATAGTGCAAATAGGAGCCGGTTTGATAATAGGCAAGAAAGTTTTTGAAAAGTCGATGCATGGTACTTGATTGAACCCTTTAGTCACTAATTGGGCTTTAAGGCATTCCAAGGACCCGTCCCCCCTAAGTTTGGTTTTAAAGATCCATTTGCATCCAACAATGTTTATATGAGAAAATTGGGGAATGAGTTCCCATGTATCATTTTGTCGTAGTGCAGCAATTTCCTCTTGCATGGCTAGATACCAGCTTGGATGTCTTAAGGTTGATTTCACGGTTTTAGGTTCAATGGGAACAATTGAGGTAGTATAGAGGTGTGGATGGAACATGGTTAGATGATGTGTTGTTAGTGGATGGGCTAAGAATTAAATTGGTATTATCATGTGGGTTAGGTGGTATGGTGTTATCACATGAAGTGGGTGGTCTTGATGGTATGGTGTCAACACGTGCATGGTGTCCATGGCACTAAAAGAATGCTTAAAGGAAATTATATGCTTAGGGAGTGCACTATTTGAATTAACATTGCAGTTGGAGGCATCCTAGACATAAGTGATTGGCTCGTGGGATGATCATGATACTGGTGGTTCAGTTGAAGATGACTCATGAAGATCTAATTGTTGACCAGACGCCAATGATGAATTGTTAATGAGAGGATTGGATGGTTGCTCATCTATTGTTGGAGTCCCAAGTGGTACTGTGAGTGGTCTAGATCCACTTATTTTATTTGTCTCCTTGGTACCTGAAAGCCGATCTACAAAAGTGGAAATTTCATCAGCTGAAATTTCATTAGTAGGGGTAAATAAAGACCTTGGTGTTTGAGATGGAAATGTGTTTTCATCAAAGACCATGTGTCGGGAGATAAATATGCGTTTAGATGGTAGGTAGAAGCATCGATATCTCTTGTATCTATCACAATATCCAAGAAATATACATGGCAATGAGCATGGATCGAACTTTATCTTAGCCTAATCTCGTAAGTAGGGGAAACATCTACAACCAAATATCCATAAATAATTATATTTAAAAGTGTTGCCATACAATATTTTAAATGAAAATTTGTTATCCAAGACTCGAGATGGTAGCCTTTTAATAAGCCATACAACAGAAGCAAATGCTTCAACCCAAAATCAGCAAGGAACATGATTGTTGAACATCAAAGTAAGACTAAGTTCAAGTGATGTTATGGTGCTTCTGCTCAACCCGACCATTTCATTTAGGCATTTGGGGGTATAACATTTGATGTTGAATGCCATGATTATTTAAGTAAGAAGTAAGTTTCTTACTAGAAAACTCTCCACCGTCTGATTGAAACACCCGTATGTTCTTGTCAAATTAGGTGTGTACATATTTGTGAAAATTGATGAAGCACATTACAAAGTTAGATTTATGCACATATTCCATGTCATCAGATCACATTATACACAACCAATACCTACAATCTAGGAAGCAATCAAGTCACATTACAGACTCTTCAAGATATTCTACCGAAGATACTCAACAAACTAGATCCTGGTAGACTAGGGCTGCAAATAGACTAAATATGGACATGCTATAAGCATATCCGTATCCATTTAAGGAAACCAGATATTGGATTGGATTCAATTATCCGATTACATAATGACTATGTCTAAAAATAACCTATGTTATTAGATATTCACTTATAATATATTCAGATATCCAAAATCCATAAAGTGAAATCCCACAAAAAACTATAACTTAACAAAATTATATTGTGAAAGGCAAAGCTACTATAATTTTTTGTATATAGTATACATATACACTTAAACGGATACAAATATTTTCCGGATTGTATATATATAGATCTGTATTCACTTTAAATAGATGGGATACTAATGTTTATTTGGATAATTTGCATCCCTAAGGTAGACTGGTTTTGATTATTTTGTTTTACAAGTGTCTTCTTTGTATTTACTTGTAAGCTTAGAAAGTTGTTATCTGTAGGATCTCCACAAATATTGTAGGAGACTTAGTAGAATCATGGTTTTAACAAATATCCATTATATATACACTAGGAGATAAGCCTTGTATTTTCACGCTGAGAAAAAGGGCAAAAATTCAAAACAACCTTGAATTTCTTTTGTCTTTTGGTATCAGAGCCAACAAAGTGAACCCAAGAAATCAAAATCATTTCTTCTCTCTTCTTCATCAACTAACCCAACATGGGCTCTCACTCATCCGTTCAAAAATACCCATACCCTTCTACACTCATCGTTGAAAATTTTGTCACCATTAAGTTAACCCAATTGAAATTTCTTCTGTGGAAGATTCAAGTGACTAGTCTTGTAGAAAGCTAGGAAATGGTCATATTTCTCAATGGGATGACACCTATGCCCACTAGCAAGATCACTATTACAGATGTTGCGAATTCAAGTGGAAAGCATGAAATCGATAATCTTGATTATGCTGCCTGGAGAAAATCAAACCGTCTTCTTCACAAATGGATTATGGGCACATTATTTGAGGAGGTAGTTGGACTTGATATTATGTTTGAACTATGGAAGACTCTTGAGGATTCATTTGCTCAAAAATCTCAAGAGCGGGAGTTTTTTTTTTATTTACTGCAACAAATGCAATCGCATCATAAAGGTTTGTCTAGTTTAGCAAAATACATATGAATCTTTAAAGGATGTTGTGATGATTTGGCTCTCATTGGTATCCTATAAGTGATCGAAACAAAGTATTTGGCCACTTACATAGTCTTGGACATGGTTATGAGTCTTTTGTAACATCCATGTTGAAGCCTCCAACACCCTCCTATCGTGACATTGTTCCATTGTGTAAACTCATAAAACCATACATTGTTTGCATCATTCAGAGAGCTACAACACTAATCATAATATGGCCTTTATAGGCCAACGATCACATGACTTGTGTAAAGACATGCCCCCTTGAATTAAAGTGCCCAAATTTACCTTTTAGGCACTTTAAGTCTAGAGGGTGTGGCTTTACACAAGCTAGTCACCAAAGCCATTGCAACTCTCTACCAAATGATGCTACCCCAATCAGTACCAGTGATAAAGTTGAGCAGCCATGCGAAAATCATCTTTGCCCATTACAAGAAAAGGAGAAGGGTACTGTGTGCCAAATATGTTGCAAACCAAATCACTTTGCTATTTGATAGTGGCATTGTTTTAATTAAACATATCAACTTGATGATGTGCCACGAGCCTTAGCTACAATGATACTTGTAGATGGTCAAGATAGTGCTTGGTTTCATGACACTGATGCTTCCACACATATGACCTCAGATTCTAGTAAGCTTGATTGACGAGGACATGAAACTACAAGTGGACCTCACATGCCATGTAGGTGGGCCCCACTCGAGAGCACATTGGCACAACTATATTCCTTTTTTTTTTTTAAAATTCTTGTTTTTGGTACTTTATTGGTTCTCATGTTTAGACTTTTATTTGTTTCAACATTATGTTAAGGGTTAATTTAGAATAGGGGTTTATTTTATGAGTCATTTATTATAATAAGAGAAAGTTATGGAGTCTGTGGTTATATAGGTTCCATTAAGGGGTTTTATTTCAAAATAAGAAGTTTTTATGTAAGGGTTTATATAACCCACAACAACTGTTTTGAGGATTTTTGAAATGAAAAATAAATATTATGGATTCCTGTCAATCGACTGTTCTTTGGAGATGTGTGCTACCTAAAAGGAGTGGTTTCCCAAGGTTCAACCTGGGGTTCAAGCGAGCTAGGTGGAGGTCTAGGCTTATTTTTGGAGATCCATTTCTTTCTACAGGTTTTCCCGCTCTTTTCTTCCACAAATCTAATTCTATATTGTTGTTTTGTTGTTCTTTACATTCCTAACATTTCTCCTATCAAGAATATTTTCTTGTGTTAAGATCCTTCAATAAACTTATTCTGGATTAGCCCTGCAAACCTAAACCTGTCTTGACTGTTCTTATAAATTTCAACAGGTAGATTACCTTCTTTTGACCACTCCCATATAACCACTCCTTTTGTTGTTTCTATTGAAATAAACCCAAAGAATCATAGTTTGAACCCTTGCGACAGCTAGTACTTAGGGCTTTCCTAGTGTTTACTTAAAAATTAAACACCTGTTAAACATCATCCTTACAACAACAATATAGGGAGAATTTTCCCTGTTTCTTTGATTGGAATTTCAAACCCAATCTAGTGGGAATTTTTCAGCAGATCTTGGTAAATCTATGTGATTTTATTTTGTGATTTGAAATTCCAATTCAGCCTTGGTTATGACAGTATATTGAAGGTTATTTTGGTATTTGATTGGTGATTGAAATCAAGGGAGTCACTTTCGAAATCTGTGGCTACATGGGATAGAATCCTTGTGTATTTGAGCTGGATAAGTGTCATTACCAAATCAGATCTAAGGAAATTCTGCAAGACACCTTGATCTAGAGGCATCTCAAGTGGGAAACTAAAGAAGGGCTAGAATTTTGGTTAGTTGGAATCTTATCTTGGGTGAGAGAATAGGTCATATTTGATGGGACTCTTTATCTAATTGGAACAAGTGTCCTAATCTCAATGAGATTCTTGATCTTGTGAGAATCTTGTTGAGATATCGTTGGCAGATTTGGTAGGGAATCCTTGTGTGTTTGGGACTCTTATTTTGGGACTGTGACAAGTGTCCTAACAGAATAGAACTCTTGGGTGTTGTATAATTTTGAAGACATCTTCTTGATTTGGAAGAGTTCACATGAGAGGTAGGTGAGATATTTGATCAAGATTTAGGTTCTTTATTTGATTGGATAGAGATTCCTATCCATATTAGGATTCTTTAATTTTCAGATTTGAAGAGAATCCTTGGAATCTATAAATCAAGTGACTCTTCTATTTTGGAGTGTTTATATATTGGATTTCTTAGAATCATGCGTGTGATTTTGGAAAACTATCCTATTGCAACTAAGATGCTAATCTAGTGGCCTAAAATGAGAAGTATTGATCTAAGAGGATTCTATTATATGAGCTGGCAACAATAATAAAGAGTCTTACTTTATTTGGACTCTTGGGTTTGGCAAGTTTTTAATGGGGAGAATCTTTCACATGGCTTTTAGAATATTGAGTCAAAGATTAAGGAGTATTTTTGGAACCTGCGATAAATACACAAGAGTCCTAAGGATCTAGGATTCTTCCCTTTATGGAATAATTGCTGGAGAAAAAAAAATCCTACTTTGGCTTCTTTATTCTTACCCTTAGTGGGCCCATAACCTATAAGTATAGCTTGATTCATAGGTTGGTCCTACACCATTGATACTATGACTCGTTACTTTGGACCAGAAAAAATAGTTGTTGGTAGTGGAGATACTCTAACATTACTCATGTGGGTACTACCTCGATTAATATTGGAAAGGAAAATCTATGCCTACATAATGTTCTTGTGGTCCTAGAATTAAAAAGAAGCTTGTCTACATTGGTCAAATGAGCATTGATTGCCCGTATATTTTTTATTTCACTTGTGATTAAACACAGGGGAACAAGAGCAATGATTGCTTCTTGAATTGTAGGTGTTGGTTGTGTATGGTGTGAGCTGATGACATGGACAGCTGAAAATCTTTTATGGAGCCATGCAAGCTAAGCTTTAACTTGGAGATCGGTTTGGTAAAAAGGAGAGGTGAAGGTTTGGAGGGTGGATGGAGAAATACCATGAGTTGATTGACCTTGCACTAGCAAATTTGATTGACTTCGGCCAGAAAAGATTTGGCTTAAACCGAGATGTAAAGAAACAACCTTAAATGTTGATTTGAAAAAATGCGGCCCTGATCTATGAAATATATATTAGAGACTTGTGAAGTGAAAGCAAATACTCTCTTGTTAAAGAATGATTAGCTTGATTTTAGGGATTACTTCTCTAAAAAGTGATGAGAGGTAATAAAGCATTTTTGCGCTTAACGTCATACATATATTTTGATATTGATTTTATCACCTTTTAGGCAATATATCTTTCAAGAATTGCTAGAGCAGCAGTGAGACAGCATCTAAATAATGGTGTAAGATCAAGACTGTGTGTTTTTATGCCACTCCTATCACCTTTTAACCTGAACATTGCCAACCAGCCATGCCACATTGGTATGCCTTACTTGGGTAGACATATTAGGTGGGAACATGATATTTACCCATTCTCCTTCTCAAAGTGAGATCTCCTCTATACAAAAGGGAGGTCTTTCAATTTGAAAATGGATAGCTCCCATAAATGAGCCATTACTATACCGAAATCCTATAATATTTGTCCTTGATCTCTAATCTACCTCTCTTCCTAGTTTGTATTATCACCATTATTGCAATAAGCATCATGCGATTTCCTACTCAACTTGGGTGATCCGAGTCTATCTCTCCTTTTTTTATATTTATTCTATTATTTTTGAGAAATGTATTCTTTAGAAAAAATGTGTTTTGAAATGCACTTATGCAATGTTAATATTATAAAAAATCTGATAAATGGAATTCGATATCTGGTTTCTTTAGCAATTTTGTTGCAATCTTATGCTCCTTGTTGAGGAATCTTTACCTTTCTTCTCATAATATCATGAATTATTGTTTAAATGTTCAACTTTCTATCTCTTTTCTAATTTTATTTTCATATCTATTTGCAGTCATAAACTTGAGCTATGATTATAGTTTGTGTTCCTTTTATCTTTAAGCTTATTGCTCTAGTGTAGGACCAACTTATGTATTAGGCTATGCTAGCGGGTTATGGGCTCACTAAGGGTAAGAACAAATAAGCTAAAGTAGAATTTTTTTTCCTTCAACAATTATTCTATAAAAATGGAAGAATCCTAGAACCTTAGGACTCTTGTGTATTTGTCGCAGGTTCAAAAAATACTCCCTTATCTTTGACCCAATATTCTAGAATCCATGTGGAAGATTCTTCCAATTAAAAGCTTAGCAAACCCAAGAGTCCAAATAGAGTAAGACTCTTCATAGAATAGAATCCTCTTAGATCAATACTTCTCCTTTTAGGCTACTAGATTAACATCTTAGTTGCAATATGATAGTTTTCCAAAATCACACGCATGATTCTAGGGAATCCAATATGTAAACACTCTAAAATAGAAGTTTCATGATTTGTGGACTCCAAGGATTCTCTTCAAATCTGGAAATTAAAGAATCCTAATATGGATAAGAATCTCTTTCCAATCAAATAAAGAATCCAAATATTGACTAAATATCTCACCCTTTTATATATTTCTCACGTGAACACTTCCAAATCAAAGAGATTTCTTCAAGATTATGCAACATCCAAGAGTCTTATTTTGTTAGGATACTTGTCACAGTCCCAAAATAAGAGTCTCAAACTCACAAGGATTCCCTATGAAATTTGTCAACGATATCTTTGCAAGATCCTCATAAGATGCCCCATTGAGATTAACATACTTGTTCCAATTAGATAAAGAGTCCAATCACATATGACCTCTTCTCTCACCCTAGATAAGATTCTAACTAACCAAAATTCTAGCCCTTCTTTAGTTTCCCATGTGAGATGCCTCTAAATCAAGGTGTCTTGCAGAATTTCCTTAGATTTAATCTAATAATGACTAGTGTTGTCAATTGGGCCGGGTTGGGCAAGTTGAGTTTCGGGTTGGGCAAGGCTCGAGCCCAAATGTTAGGCCTGAACTAATTTTCGGGCTAACTTTGGGCTCAAGTTGTTTTAGCCCGAGGCTCGACCCAAAGTGAATAAAACATGAAGCTCGCCCTAGCCTGACCCGAAGCCCAATATATATATATATATATATATATATATATATATATATATATTTTGTATTTATTTTTTTATTTGGATTAATTTGGATGGTGAAAAAAAAATTT
>JAOXJP010219203.1:0-25673 GCA_025762735.1 Platanus orientalis
GAATTGGAAGTGAAACTTATCTAATTGGGGAAGAACTCCCACATTAAGCTCAAGAACTTTTCCCAATCTTCCTAACTCTTTCCTTCTTTGTTCTAAAGATAAGAAATGACCTAATTGAGGTGTTAGTAGGGTTACACATTGCCCATGACGAGATCCCACATGTTTGGAGGACCAATAAGCAAGTGTTACATCAAAAATCACATTTTTCGGCAATTTTTAGCCAATTTTTATTTTCTGGTTTCGAGAGCCCGAGCCCTCCGAACCTCCCTTGGCGAGCCCTCCGCCTGAGAAACCCGAGAGTCCCCAGGTTTTTCATCAAAATCCACTATGGGGAAAACGGCCATAACTTTCTCTAGAAAACTCAGAATTGGGCACCGTTTGTCGCGTTAGAAAGAAGACTCGATGAACTTTCCAACAAAGTATGTCTCATACTCTAGTTCACTCGGGATTGGTGTCAGTGGGCCCAGGAAGTTACCCAAATTACATAGTTGGAGAAAATTCTGAACTTGAATAGTTTTAGGTCAAACTTGGGTTTTATACTTCTAAATTGGTCCAATAGGTTCCCAAAACATTCTAAGGTCTGTAAAAACATGTGAAATGACAATTTTATCCTTATGGAGGTGAAATTCCGATTTTAACCCTTAAGTGAAATGTGGGTCATTACAAATGGCACCATCCCTATCATCATCATGCTCCTCTTCCTCCTCCTCTCTAGTTATTGCTTTGCCAAATTCTCCATGTTGCCTGAAGTGCTTGCATGAATGTTAGAATAAAATATAATGTGCAGCTTATTGTAGATGTCATCATAATCATCTTCTCGAGCACGCCTACCACTACCCTCTTCAGTATCTTTTTTGCCCTCGAGTTCCCTTTCTAAGCCACCACTATTTTTCCCATTGAGCACTGGCTTCTCACCTTCATGTATTCAAATATCCAATGGATTATCATCCTCTACTATGTGGCTGAGGTCTATAAGTTGCAATAATCATCGTCAGAACTCTTATCATACAGATTGCGAACCCTCAATCTCATGTTCTAATGGACGAAGACTAGGTGTTACATGTTTTAGAATATCTTAATATGTAAATTTCTAATCTTATAGTTACAACAAAAACTTGTTATTTTTGTGCAACATAAGATTAGGAAGTATCTTTCCTTTTTTAGATGAGTTTTCTTTTTTAGAAGGATGTGGAATGTTTTCCTATTTTGGTTGAATTGTCTTTATATATTGGTTGGGATTTCTCGTTTAGAAGGAAGTGGAGAGTTTTCCAAGTTTGGTTCAATTCTGTTCCTGTTTTGATTAGATTTTCTTTTTTGGTAGGAGTTGGAGTGTTTTTCCTATTTTGGTTGGGCTTTCTTTTATACAAACAATTAGGGGGAAAACTTGGTCTATAAATACATGCATTCTCTTTAATTGAAAACAATGAAGAAATTCCTAGGTGTTGTTAATGGTGGATTCCATTAATGATAGTTGTGGTGGACGCCATAACAATTCTAGGTGGACTCCTTCAACCTAAGCTTTTCAAACACTTAATTGAACCATTTTTTCATATAATTAATCGAAATTCCATCTTTATTTATTTTCCTACAACTAACCCCATTTATACTTACAGCCACCCCTTCTTTGCACTCGCAAGTACTGCTGTAACAGTCTACACAGCAGTTCCAGAATACAAATATCAGTAAACACACACATATATACGTATACATGCTTGCGAGTGTGTTGGGTTTGGTTTCAAACACCCAATGGAAATGTCCATCAACTGAGTGGATGCTCAGGATTCTCTATTTATAGCTACTTTTGGTTCATTCAAGAGGTAGCTCACTCACAGAGTTAAATATCTTGACAAGTGGATGCAAGCATGTAAGGAGGCAAGACCACTCTAAATATACGTGCACTCATGCACATGCTTATGCATAAGCGGCACACAGATATACCCAGTGTGACTCACATTTTAACTTACTGGTTTTTAGGTTCGATGTCTGGCACTTCATATCATACTGACAAATGATCCCATTCATGTCATGTATTGCCTACACTGAATTTTCTCGTGTTTATGAGCTTGTTCATCATGCCCTTTCAGCTTGATGCTGATTTCACCAATGTATTTAGGTGATACCATCAGATCATGAGACCTCTGGGATTACACTGCACAGTCGGTCTCTATTCTTAATCACATAGAACATTGGACTTGCTTGCACACTATCTATGTGCTAATAAGCTATATGAATTCTTAAACTCCCATTTGCTTCCTACCCACATTAATCTTAAATAAACAAACTGTACTCTATCTTGTCAGTTTTGTTGATTTTTTTTGCCGCATTTCAACCACCAAAATTTGCTACACTTCAACCGAACTTCAACAATCTGGAGGGGATCACATGGGTTAATCTTAGTTAGTATAAACGCCTCTGAGTTCTATGTGCAGGATGACTTGACGACCACACTTGTACAACAGTGCCGTCGATCCCAATATACTGTCCAGAGAATCATCGAGACAGTTGGTGACAATGAAGCCTTGCTCTTTGAAGCCTTGAACGTGAATGATGAGATTCAGAAGGCCCTCTCCAAATATGAAGAGCTGAAGAAGCCTTCTGTAGTTCCACCCAAGATGGAACCTGCAATGATACCTGTGGCTGTCGAACCTGATGAATCCCCCCGTGTTGGGAAAGAAGATGCACTGATCAGGAAACCAGCAGGTTCACGAGGTGGGGCCCAGGGAGGGGAGGATGACATTATGGATGATCTCGATGAGATGATCTTTGGCAAGAAAGCTGGTGGAACATCTGAAAGGGGGCAGGATCCAAAGAAGCAGTCATCATCGAAAGATGATCTCATCTCCTTCTGAGTTTTGAGTTCTCTCCTCAAGAGTGTGTTCTATGGTTTAGGCCAGAGGAGGCCTTTGATGGTGTTTGTTGATGTCAGAGTTGGTTTTGTAGTTAATGAAGTCTTCCAAATTGATGATACTTAAGCAGGAGTGGGAACTCTGGAGTATTATTTTATTTTGTTTTATTCTTTTTCCACTTGTTGCACATTTATGTTTAAGTAATTCATACTCACTCTTGACACACTAATACAGAAGATTTCCATTTGAATTGTTTGATTGGTCCATATGCTCTGATCGATTGGATGGACAGCCCAACCTATTGGTGACCTCTTGGACGAGTTATACCACCTAATGATTGATCTATGCGAAACCATCCCCGCTGAATGGATGGTCCTTTGCTCGAATCGGTGGTAGAGGTGATGCCATTTTTTAAACCATGACATTTGTTTCACAAATTATGCGATTGATTCAGGCTTATCTTGACTATTAGGCACAGTAATACTGTTTGCCATTCCATCCTATCTAATGTCATATCTATGTTAAAAGTAGCATGTTGTGAGGTCTTTTTATTTTTTCACTGAGGTTTTTCTTTTCCTTTCAATCACTATTTCTGTCTAGTGCAGTCATTAGTCTTCTTTAGAATAATCAAACCATTTTAGTCTATTTTCTCATATCTTGCCACCTATTGAAGCTACCTTATAGTTTGAATCTTCTCGCTAGTCCATCATCTCTATATCATGATCTTAGCTATGCTCAATTTGTAAGTTTTTTGTTTCTTGACTGGCTAACAACATTCTATTGCCTAATAATGTTTTTTGGGTTTCTAGGGTCAAGTGTTTATCCGACCCTAGTTTAGGCCCAAATGATGATTTGAATGGTTCAACAGGTTGGCTCTATCTATCTAGGTTGCAAACCTTTTTTTGTTTTGGTAACATTCATAGCATTTCTTTATTACGAGCAAAAAATGTGGCCCTGTAAGATAGACGACCTTCCAACAGGAACTTCAATTAGGCTGGGTGCGTCTGAAGCCTGACTCTGCCGGCCTGAAGAATGGGCAGGCTGGGAAAGTTGAACTTTGGGCTGGGCTGAGTTCGGGCCCTGGCTTGATGCCCAAAGTGATTTGCGGGCTGGGCTCAGCACAGTTCATTTTGACCGGATGTTTAGCCCAGCCCGTTTGAAGAATATATATATATATATACAACCTAAACTCAGCCCAACTTAAATTTGTTAACATATACATCTAACCCTTACCCTAATCATTGAGCTACCCTCCCTCCTCTTTTTCCACCATCTTGATGCCTTCCCTTACCCTTAGCCACTGCTGCCCATGAAGAAGAATAGCCGAGTGAAAATCTCGAAGACACGGTTCCAAACACTGCATATCCAAGAGCCCAGCCCTCATTTTCTTTCTCAAGGAGAGAAGAGTGAGTAAAGAAAAGAAGGGAGGGTGGTTTTATTTTGGTGCGTTGCGTTTCTAATGTAAGTGCAGAGACGCCCTAATCCTCTCTTCATCTTCCCACCAACGCAACTGCTTTGATCCCTCTCTCAGCTATTCAACCCTTTTTTCTTTTTTTTTTTTCTGTAAAATCTTAGAAAGAGACTTTCACTTGAGTTTGGGTTGTTAACTTTGGGCCAGTCCGAAGTAGGCCCAAACCCTGATTTATTTAATTGGATGGAGTTCGGACAAAATCTCTCGGGATGAATTTGGGTTCAGGCTGGCCTGAGCCCTGGTATTTTACTTTGGGCTGGGCTTGGGTTGACTTTTGCTTGCCCAACCCAGCCCGATTGACAGCCCTACCTTCCATGCCTCAGATGGTCGGAATAAGTCCCACTAAGCCAGTCATAAAATCCAAAAAGAAGGTACTTTAGGCTGTGTTTGGCAGCCGCCTATAATGGAATCATTTCATTTGAGTTTTCCAAGTCTTTTGTAGCCACAACTGAATGGTTTGTAATGAACTCCTTCAGATTTGCAGCGATCTATGCTTGATAACATGAGTCATTTCTTTTTATTACAAAACCTAAGATGACTTCATTTCTAATTGTAGTTAACAAATCAGTATATGTTTGAATGAGTTCATTAGGAAATCATCACCTCATAGCTACAAATGCCTTAGAAACTCAAATGAAATGATTACATTACAGGTGGCTGCCAAATAGGCTCTCAGTAAAAACACTCTCAACAATCATGTTTGGTTAATCTCTCTTTTTCTTTTTTTTTCTTTTTTTTTCCTGTGTGTGTGTGTCAGTGTGTGTGCGCATGTACTCTGCTGGCAGCAAAGGATCCAGATGTCTTTTAGAGAACAAGAGTGTCTTAGGCAAATAGATAAGGGGACTTGTCTTTGGTGTATATACTTTAAACCCCCCTTTATCTCAGGTTTATTTAAGGAGTTACCCCTTGTCAGGCATCATGTCACCTGCTGAGTGAAACTGGCAGCCAAGCTAACTCGGTTTGTCATGAGTGGAGGTTGAGCCTTGTCCAAACTCAGAGAGAGCTGAGCCTAAACCTCCAATTAGCTAAGTGAGTTTAATCTGAGCTGCTTTATGGTAAGTTCATTAAAAGCTAGGTCATTTAGGGTCGTATATAATACTATAGCAGAAAATTACATTAAACCCCTTGGGGTTAGGCCATCAAACACCGAGCCCCCCCAGCCATTTACGATTGAACACGTCACCGTTATATGGACCCGTCTTATGTTAAAATCATTAGAACCCTATTTGAATTAACAGAGATGGACAAGTGTTGGTTTCTGAATCAACCTCACTTTTTTTACCAAAACTCAAATAACCCAAGCCCTGACCGTGATAAAATTTTGCATTTGTACTGATAGCCCATAACTCTCTTCCATCTTCTTCTCAAACCCTCCTCTCCTCTGTCCGCCAGCTCATCTATTACAAGTATTGTCAGCAATCTTCATTGCTTATCGGTGATTTTCATTGCTTACAGGCGATCAATCATCTATCAGCCAGCGATTAAAATCTACAGTAAGACTATTTTCTTCTCTTCTCTCTTTATTGGTTACCACTGATCTTCTTGTTTACTTTGCACGGTGCACCCCCGGCTCCTTTGAAAATTTCAAGGACGATGGGAGCCTCATTCCTATTAACCATTGAAATGGGTTGTGTTGTTTCCATGCACAAATCCCTTGATAAAATCAACTTGATTTCACGAAGGGCAGGTTAACAAATCCTACGGCCAATCAGTGGATTCAGTATGTTAGATTGATTGAGTTGGCTAGAGCGATGCCAATCAAGGATCAAATATGCCTTTTTTTTTTTTAATTTGTTATTTTTTTAGTAGAATCTATTAAATAACAACATTTTCTCTATGATTTCTAGAATTTACATTGCTATGGGAGAGTCATCTTGTGACAGTTATACATGGCCAATTTGTAAATGCCCTGGTGGGTGTGGTCCATGTGTAGTGAAAACATCAAACTCAACGAAAAATCCCTTCCGGGATTTTTTACCACTATTCTGGTGTTCCTGTAAGTATAAGTCTTTCAACTTTATTAGACATACTGAAAATGAAAATGAAATTCAATTTGAAAGCATTTCTTTATTATATGCATATTACAAGTGAGTACCACAAATTCATCATATGGTGTGATGAATTCGGTGGAAGTAGAGGATCAAGAAGGGTGGTCTCAAACGTAAACACCAGCTATACAAAGGAAGATGAATTCGGTGGAAGTAGAGGACCAAGAAGGGTGATCTCAAACACAAACACGAGTTGTACAAATGAGGAGTTATTTTCTTTGAAGCAAGATTTCTTCATAATGATGCAAGACCTGTCTATGCGGAAGTATGATTGCTCTAATTTGAAGCTTAAGGTGTCGGCTTTGAGACAAGATGTCGCAAAGAAAGATGAAGAGTTAGAAGAAAAAGTTGCATAAATTAAAACAAACACTTTTTTTTTTCTTTATAAGAGTAATAATAATATTTTTACTACAACTTAGGCCTAGTAATTAAACCTTGGTTTAATTGGGTGGTGAAAACCTTGATGTTGTAATTGAGTTTTGGGGCCATCCATATAGGTGTGTAAACTTGCTTTTGCTTTTGTTATTGTCCCTATTTTTAATTAACCAAGTAGTATATTTCAAGTAACTGCCATAAAGTAATCAAGTGGATTTAGTTTGAATGAACAATTAGAAGCAAATGATATTCAAATACTTTGCTTGTTGACAAGGTTTTGAATCCCTATAGGGATGCTTCCATGCATCTAGTTATGACTCACTGAAAAAAAAATTGAGTTGGGTTGAGAAATTAGCAATAGAATTGGACAATTCTCCTCTTGAATGATTTTCATCTAGACCCAGTACTTGTAGTCTAGAACAATTATCCAAAGAAATGAGAAAATTCAAGTCCTCAAAGATGAAGAAATGCAAGGCATAACTTGTTGTTCGTTCCTCAGAAGGTAACTGTACGAGAGTAATTTTCAAACATTTGGGTCCTCTTTATCTGTTGTACTTTATGGAGAACACCTTCAAATAAAAATAACATCAAAACCAAACTCACTACTTTGATATGGCCTGAACCAACTAATTTATCCAACCAAAACAACTAGCCTCATTGAGATGACAAGCACATATTCTTTTTGGTAATAAATAATGTGGTGTCAAGTACTTATTTATCGCACATTGCACATATTTTATTTGTTAATCAAAAATGTAGATTACGGTTACATTAAAAAAAAAATGCATCTTTGGTTGAATGCTATATGATGGAGATGCAAGAAAAAGTTGGGATTTTTTAGGTGAACCACACCACTTAAGTCGCCATTTACAAAGATGATATCATGTAGATTTAAACACCACAAGCATCAATCCATCAATTTTTATTCATCATAATCAGGTGGATGGCATCTGATACATAATGCCTAAACTACATCAATATGAACATAGGCCCATTGATCATTTTCTTTACAATAAATAATGACCACTCAGTATCTTCACATGCAACCGTCGGATCCACCAGTTTGTCGTAACCCCACTGGTCACCTAGAAAGGAAGATTTGAATGTTTGGTAGGTAGAAAGATTGATAGAATCACCCTTATCAAATCATTTCAGGAGATCTCTCTGGTGGTCCAGTCCCTTTGCTCATATAAGCACTTCACTTGAAACAATAAAAGCACTTCAATAATTCCAATTTTTGTCAGAACTATGTCATAGTAAAATGTGAAGTGTATGCATAACTGGTGCATATGTAGCATGTATTCACTGATTCTGCATTACATTTGTTGTACTACCTTTGTTGTAAGCACAGGTGTGACATTACTTGGCATCTTGGTGCACCTATTTCCTGTAAATGATGCACTTGGCTGTTCAATAAGGAGTCCACCTACGAAGGCATCAAAATTAGATTCAAAACATAACTAAAAACAGAACATGACACATCCAAAATTTTGAATGAATCCTAAAGGTTGAGTGGGTGACCAAGTTGTAGGCACATGCATCTAAGCAAATGGGAATGAAGTCATAAAAGAAGCAATAAATAACAACAAACCATGCAAGCCAACTTTCCATCCCAAGCTAACCTATTCTTCTTCCCAACAAACCAACTAACCAATCTGGTTTTCCTGAATACTAAGCTGGCTAGCTTTATTTTGGTATATTCCAACATGATCCAAATATGAAACAACCAAAACATGATCCAAATCTAAAACATTAAACCAAAACATGATCCAAATCTGAAACATTGAACCAGAACATGATTCAAATCTAAAACATTGAATTTGAACAAGATATAAATCTAAAACAATCAAAACATTATCCAAATCTGAAACAACTAGAACATAACCTAACCCAAATACAACAAAAAAATTACCCAAATCTGAAACAACCAAAACATCACTCAATGAGATTCCTAACAACCTCCTTTATTCCAAGTAATTGACATAAAGTAACTACCATGTAGTAATCAAGTGGGTTGACGAATTTGGACCCTCAAAAATACAATCTCCTTTATTCCAAATAACTCTCATAAAGTAATCAAGTGGGTGTAGTTGGAATGAACAATTAGAAACAAAAGATATTCAAATATTTTTCTTATTGATAAAGCACTAAGGTCATAGATACTAAGAATAAATCATGCTTATCATTTATGCGTACCACTACCCTTTGAGTAGTCCAATATGCCAATACAACTGCATCCACATTGAAATAATTAATATCTTACCAATATAAACTAACCTGAAAGAATTTAAAAAAAAAATACCTGTAGAAAGAATCAAAAGATACCCTGTAGACAATATAAAATTACCTAAAAGAATAAAAAAAAAAAAAAAACATACTTATACAAATGATCAAAAGCATATCTTGTAAACAATATAAAATGACAATAGTAAAAGTAGTAGACAATATATATATATATATATATAATGAATAAAAAAAAGACAACAGTATCAAATAGCAGATAATGAGCGCCAAATCCTATCAAATGTGATAGTATCACAACATATTACACACATACAAGTCAACCTTCATTTAAGTTTACACAAAATACTAAGTTGTCATAACTAAAAAATAGATTGTTTTTTGTTCCCTAAACAAAACAAACAAACAAACACTAGCACATTGGCCCCGTCCACCATACTTTAGGTTGTTGCCTTCTTTTTTCTATGACTCCTCCTGAGTGGTACATTGTTATCTTGTGGCATTTTCCTAGGACTCCTTCGCAGTGAAACGTTGTTAGCTTATTGCATCAGATAACAATTCTTTAGTTAAGTTACATACAAATAATAAGTTATTAACTACAATAACTAAGTAACAAAAATCACAAACAATAAACTAAAGAGTACTTGAATTTGTGCGGCAATTGATTGGCTAACCACAATTAACTATTAACTTGAATTTTGAGTGCATCCTTGTTGTAGAGTGAAAAGAAAAATAGCCAATCATTAAATAATAACCATATTAACCAATTAAGAATAGATAATATAAACAACCATAAACATTGAACTTATGTTGCTCCTTGTGTTTTCTTTAATAACTTTGAGTTTAGATGAAATGCTCTCTTGCAAGACCTTTTGTTGAGCCCCATTTGTAAACACTTTGCACATTTAACGTACTTATTTGCCCTTGTCATTTGGTGAACATTTCTATGGTCATCAGAGTCCCCTCTCCTAAGTACTTTAGGTCTACCTATTTGCTTCCTCCAAACTGGGGGTTGAATTGGATCATTGAAAGTTCTCTCCCAATCATGCTCTCTAGAAAGAGGGGTTAATCATACTCTCATAAGCCTTAAGATATGTCTCTTTACTGTAGTAAGGGTGAACATATGCCTCAGGTCTCCAAACTTGTTTACTAATGCAATTGATAGCATGTTTATATGAAATTCTAGTAAGATCCCACATCCTACATCCACATGTCATATTTTCCAGATCAACCACATATATCCTATTTTCACAATCCACCTCAAAACCTGACTTACCAACAAAAAGTGGAACACATTTCCCTAAAGCAACCTTTGCCTTTTCTAACTTTTCCTGGATTATAGGACAGATAGAACTCGTATATTTCTCTACCCCTATCTTCTCCACTTGGATTCTACTCATGAGATTCCTCCTAATCCACTCAGTCATAAGCATAATAGGCTTCTCTCTTGCCTCCATAATATAGGAATTGAAAGACTCATTCATGTTATTTACTAAGGCATCATACTTACACCTAGTGTTGAAATGAGACTTGGTCCACCATGTTGGATTCAATTTTTTCAATCAAGTATGTGTCTTGTTATCATCATTCATATGCAACTCAAACTCTCGTACTGTGCTAACCATAGCTACTTTCCACCCTTGTCTTTCAATTCCTTCCCCCTGAAAATTGTTTTGAAGTTGTTGTACAAATGCCTTGTGCGTAGACTCTATGATCTGCATTAGATATCAATTGTTCAAATGTTGGCACAAGACCCTAAAATCACAAAGAAATACTCATTAATGACATAATAAATAGTATAATATGTACCAAAAATTGAAAAAGTAACCCTGTAGACAATATAATATGTACCTTTTGCATATCACTGATGAAAATCCACCCCATCTCCTCCACTGTCCCAAGATCATCAGTAAGTTCAGTCACAACCAAGTCCAAGAGTCTTTCGTTTTTGCCTCAACCACAATTGTGGATATTGGGAATATATTATCATTCCTATCTCTCCCAACTGCACTCATAATCTGATTTGGATATAATCCCTTCATAAAACAAGCATCAAGGCCAATAACTGGCCTACATGCAGCCAAAAAACCTCTCTTCTATAGTGCAACCCTCACATATAGTCTTTGAAAGATAGATAGTAATCCCATGCTAGGTCTATGCACCGTCAACTTGAGACAACTACCAAGGTTCCACTTTTTCATGGTTTTACAATAATCCCACAACTTTATTGCCTCCTGTAACCACCATCAATAATTTCATGGGCTTTCCTCTATGCTCTGTAGACTTGGAAATGACTAACCTCAACAGATAGTTTTCTCCTTATCTTTGTTTTTGGATTATATTCACTTTGGCTTTGGGATCATCCTTTAAGTCATCAAGAAACTTGTGACATAAATATGTGGAGGTCACTAATTTATTGTGAAGTGTTTTTCCACAACTATGCTTTGGTTTAAAGCTCTTACTCTGAAAGGTTATTTCACCTTGCATCCAAGAGGCATGTATCCTCCACTGGCAATTTTTTTCCCCTACAACAAGCAGACTTCCTAGCATTTTCATTCTTACTCCATTTTAAATCATACCCCCCACACATAATATTCCCTAAGTATCTTTTTAAATAGCTGTAGAGATGAGAACCTCATGCCCACCTCTATTCTTGGATTGTTCATATCCACATTCTCATTGAACTTAGGAAATTGCATTTCTGCTCGTCCCCATCATCTGACCCCCTCTAACTATGGAACTCATTCTCACTACCCACATCTAAGTACCAATCCTCCACATTCACCCCATCACCACATCTATCACCAACCACATTATCCTCTCCTAAGTCAGAACGATCTTTACATTCACTTTTCTTAACACAATGGGAAAATGTGTCATCATCCTTAGAGCCTTCCAAGCCATCATTTAACCAGTTAGGATCCTCACTCACCTTATTCTCCTCTCCCCCCTCCTTCACACCTTCATTGTTAACACTCTCCTCCATAAACTCATTCTCAACACACTCCACCCCTTCACCCTCTGTCTCACCTTTATCCACATAATCAGTCTCAACATTCTCCACCACTTTATCCCTCTTCCCACCTTCATTGTCAACACCCTCCAACAACTCACACTCTTTGTCAAAACCCCTCAAATAACTCACCATCCTTACCAATACCCTTTGACTCATCACCTATCTATAACATCTCATGGATGTCAAGTACCTCTAATTTAAGGATAACATGTTGTCTGGTTCTACATTGAACTCTACATATGTTTGAATTACAAGTAATCCATCATAACACGTAATCATTTGAAGAACATCCCCATTTGTGGCAAGGTCCCTCAACCCTTCTTCTAACTCAACATCAGGCAACCTATAGTATAGGTTAAAAAAACCATTAGGATATCCTACCTCCTTAGCCATTTATTGCATTTCAAAAATTGAAAGTAAATTAGTGTCCACATTATCAAAATTGGCAATCATTCTATTTACATACTTCACTGATGGGGATTAAACAAAGTGGCTTCTATGAAACATTATTATCAAGACTGTTTGAAACATCTGGAACACAATCATATAAACAACCATTATAATGAAAAAGACAAAACAATAATAAACATGAAAACTTCAAAAGTAAACATTTTAAAATTTCACACTGTTAAATAATAAAAAATTCGAGTATTTCAAAAAGTTATAGAAGACCACTATGTTTCAAAAAGTTACATAGCATTTCAAAAAATTCGAGCATTTTACAATACAATACCTTTATCAAAATCGATGACTAGAGAAGAGTAGAAAGGGGTAATGAGAGAAGATTTTCAAAATACCTCTATTACTCTGTTTTTCTTCTCATTGGGAGAAAATGAAGTTATGATGAGTTCTCTTATCCAAATACGACCAATATCGATGATGGTAGTCGCTAGTGGATAGAGGATGAGTTCTCTTCTTCGAATCCAATAAATATCAATGAAGGTAACGCTTAGAATGTTGAACCGAAATAGATGATGAGGTATCTTCTCCAAATCCGACCAATAACATTATAAAACCTGAACAAAGGATGAGGTATCTTCTCCAAATCCAATCAATAACGTTATAAAACCCGAACAGAGCATGAGGTATCTTCTTCAAACGCTACAAAATTGTTTCTTCTCCATAAATGATCTCCAGTAACGACATTGGTTAGGGTTTATTGGAGAAGAGTTACAGGCTACCAGTATGAACGCAAAATTTTACTACAATTAGGGCTTGGGTTGTTCGGGTTTTGGTTAAAAAAAGTGAGGTTGATTCGATGGCTAACACGTGTCCATCTCCATTAACCCAAACGGGGTTCTAACGATTTTAACATAAAAGCGTCCATATGGTGGTGACATGTTCGATTGTAAATGGCAGGGGGGCTCCGTGTTTTACGGCCTAACCCTAGGGAGGTTTTATATAATTTTCCCATAATATAGATATAGTTATTTACCAACAGAAAATATTGATATAGCCTGTTATATTATATATTCAAACATTAAAGTAAATTTATATTTAATATGCATAAATATGTTTGCTATAATATGTGTTGTTAGACCATTTCAACCAGTTATATCTTTAAGCTTTAGGAGCAGGTTTGGGCCATTGGGCTTTATGATTCCGGCTTTAAAAAATAAGGCTAACTTTGGTGAGCTAAGCTTGCCTCAATATTTATAACTAATAAGCTAAGATGGAGCTTGGCACCTAAGATTGATGAAGAGTTTAAGCCAAACCTGAGATTAATCCTTGTCTGACAAGTTTGAGCAAACCGCGGCTCATTACAATCACATTCCTACCTCTATTGGATGCTGCCTCTAGGGACAAAGAGAGTTGCAAGGCTATTTTGAAAAAGGATTACAAGAAAAGCGAATCTTCTCCATCTAAACAATAACACTCACATCGATGGATGGTGTTATCATAGTTTGCTAGTTAATTCCTTGACTCGGCTGAGTTGATTCCTTGACTCCAAAGCTTAGGGAGTCGAGTCATGATATTGAATATGAAGTATACCTGACTCAGTTAAGTCAATTTTTGACTTGGTTGATTCCTTTAACTTGGACAGAATCAGGTAAACCATGAAACCCTAAGCCAAATTGTCAACTAATAGCCCTAATGTTTTTTGATTTCGAGATTTCTTTCCCCAAATTACCAACAAGTGAGCTCTTAAGGACACCTAAAATGCTTACAGATAGAAAGAGTGAAGAACTTTGAATAATAAAGACTTATTTGAGAGGGTGGGTTGTATTTTGTTCTTGTATTTTATGTGAAAATATTGTACTTTGGTTTTCAATAGGTTATTATTATTAATAATACTTTTTTATTTAGTTTGAATTTTTGGAGTTTAGTACTTAGTTACATGCTCCTTGCAATGGTATTTGATTATTAGTAATTTTGCATTATTTAAAGTCAGATTTTCAGGTTATGATAATACAAAATGCTCATATTTATCATAATATGAACTATAGTTGATCCAAAACAATGTTACGACTAATCTTAGATGGAGAACTCAATTTCCAAATGTTTTTGTCAACATTATTTCATTTTCAGGATATGATCACTTTCTCATCTTGCTTCATTCAACTCTTTATGGTAAGCCATTCAAAAAATGTCATTTTCATTTTGAATGGTTTTGGTCAAGCTATCTTAGTTGCTAAAAGATAAGTGAGGAGAAATGGTCTCAAATCAAGAGATTCCAGATATTCCAACAAAGCTTCAGAGCCTTATAAAGCCTCTGAAATATTGGAATAAGTTCAGCCTAGGGGATTAGAGAATCAAGATAGACTAGTTAAAAACAAAGATTCGGGAGATTGTAGCAAATCCAAGGCATGCTAACCTGGCCCATTTGTTGGACTACTATAATAAAGAGCTAGATCAGTTACTCCGAGATGATGAGATTATGTGGAAACAAAAATCTCGTATAAATTAGATGCAGTTTGGGGATAAAGATACAATTTTTTCATATGTTCACTATCATATGAAGAGAGAGAAATAAAATTACATGAATACGGGATCAAACTGAAGCTTGGGTGTCATTTAAAAAAATGATGAAATATTCCAAATATACTTCTCGAATATTTTTACCTCGTCTAACTCCCAAAAAAATGCAATTCAAGATTTTGTCTCAATTGTGAAGAAATCTCTCTCCCAAGGGGGAAAAGGTGTTTTGGACCGGCCATTTACACTAGAGGAAATAAAAGATGTTGTGTTTGAGCTCAGACCACTTAAGGCTCCTAGACCTAATGGCTTCCAAGTAGATTTCTATCAAAAGCATTGGGATATTGTGGGTAGAGACACAATTAAATATGTATTGACAATACTTAATGGATCAATCAATTTAGCTAACATAAATAAAATGTTCATAGTCCTCATCCCAAAAAGACCCTCTCCTTCAAAACCCAGTCACTTTTGTCCTACAAGTTTGTGTAATGTAATTTATAAGAACATATCCAAACTATCAGCAAATTTCCTTAGGTGTGTCATTGATGATCTCATATATGAAAACCAAAGTGTCTTCCTTAAAGGAAGATTTATTCCAGGTAACATACTTCTAGCCCACTAGTTATTTCACCTTATGTGTACTCATAAATGAAAACAAACTCTTATGACTTTCAAATTGGATTTGAGCAAAGCATATGATCGAGTGGGATGTGTGTTTCTGATTGAAACAATGAAAGTGATGGGTTTTAGTCCCCAATGGTGTAAGTGGATTTTCTAATGTATCTCTTCTACATCTTTCTAGGTTCTCATAAATGAAACCCCGAGGTAGAAGCAGTTTACCCCATTTAGAGGTCTCTGACAAGGGAATCCCCTATCCCCCTACTTATTTTAAGCATGGAGAGCCTTTCCTCAATAATTAATCTAGTTGAATATCAAAGGAATTTCAAAGGCTTTTGTATTAGAAGATGTAGCCCCTTGATATCTCATTTATTATTTATAGGGTTATCAATTAGGTTAGATTGGGTCAAGCCAACGTTAGACCAAACCCAAACTCATCCTAGCCTGATTCAATATATGAAGCTTCTTGCCAAATTTGGGCTGGCCCAAATTTGAGTATTGATTCCATAATTCATCCCCTTTCTTAAAAGAAAAAAAAATAGCTGTGCACCTCAAATGGAGCCTTGTGTTCTTCATTCGTTGTTGTAAAGAGACCAATGCCCCAAACCCATCTCCATATGAAAGGTTATCCTTTAAAGCTTATGAAATTTGAGTACTGTGCCATGCATAGAATATGTTTGGTACTAACTACCTCAAAATGATGTTAGAGTCAAGTGGATCATCTAATGAAGCAATTCAGGTCAATGAAGTAATTATTAAATATACAAAATTATCTTTATTTTATAAATTATTTAAAGTTAAAAATATGAAGAAAAAAATGTCAAATCAAGTTAATAGCTAGATTCATCATAACTCAGCCGAGCTACTAAGTTATATGAGAGACCAAGTAGACAAGGTGATGGGACAAAAAATAGAAACAATCTTGAATGAAAAGGTTGATTCTTATGTGGACTCACTGAGTTTTGAAACAATCCTTAGAGAAGCTGAGGGTGACAACATCTTAACCCAAGGATAAATTAGCAGCGAGGGCCACCCATGAATCTCGAATTCATACACTTCGTTCAACGATGGAGAGAGAGAGAGAGAGAGAGAGAGAGAGAGAGAGAGATGAGGAGGGGGAAAATGTAGAGGAGGTGAAACTTGAGAGTGGAGGGTGTGGGCGGCGGCTAGGTAGTGATTCTTAAAAGATTGGGGTTTGGTTAGGTGAGTTCTAATTTTACACCGTTGGATTAGATCCAATCCAATGGTGCATGTTTAATAGAGTTTGGGTTTGAGATTTACACTTAATATTACTTTAGGCTTGGACGGGCTGGACCTCGGGCTGAAATATAATCTGACCGAGCTCTGCTCGATCACCACTTTGGACTTAATACCTGGGCCCGAGATTGGCCCAGTCCGAAGCACAGCTTGCCAAGCCCTCTATCTTTTGGGGCCAAATATATCGGGCTTCGGGCCAGCTCAGCCCAATTGACAGCCCTAGTTATTTGATGATGACTGCCTTGTCTTCTTTTATGCATCCCACCAATCCACCACTCCTTTGTTTCATTGCCTTGAAATTGTTCAATAAGCTTCAGCCCAAGTGATTAATGATGAGAAATTGGAGATCATAATTTGTAATAGAACTTCAGAAGAAATTGCTACTCAAATACCTTAGAGGATGGGTATAAATCCAAGCTATTTCTTTGGAAAATGCCTTGTCTTATCATCGGTAATTGGGAGATGCAAAATGTATCTATTTAAATTCCTAAATGATCGGGTGGAATCAAAGCTCAAGGGATGGAAATAACAATTATTATCTCCAGTAGGGAAAAGATATATTAATGAAATTTGTAGTTACTGCTATTTTGGATTATACAATGTCTAGCTTTTTTATCCCAAAAGCAGTTTGTAAAAACATTGATCAAAAGCAATATGCATTCTACTGGAAGCAACAAAGTCAAGAGAAAGGAATATACTAGGTAAATTAGGAAGCTTTGAGAAAACCAAAAATGGCAGGAAGGATGGGTTTTAGAGATCTTCACGCTGCAAACTTAGCACTTCAAGCAAAACAAGGATGACATATCTTTAAAAACCCGATGTGCTAGTGTACTAAAATCTATTTATTTCTCTCACTCACACGTCCTTCACAATAATGTTAGGAGAGTGGGCTCATGGGGTTGGAAAAACATATTGAAGCACTGTGAAATATTGAACAAAAACTATCTTTGGATTATTGTTAATGGAGAACATATAGATATTTGAGAAGATGCATGGATCCCTACATTCAAATGTGACAGAGATCATAGATATATAAAGTTTTTGGTGGAATATTGATTTAATTAAACCATATATTATTCAAAATGAGTAGGAGGAAATTTTAAGAACACCATTATCTTGGAATCTCCCAAATGATGAACTGGTGTGGAAAAAGGACGAGAAAAATCACTTTTCAAGAAAGTCTAGTAATGCAGCTATTGTGACTACCCCAGCTACAGATTCCATTTTTGATCACTCAATGGTTTGGAAATCCATCTAGCACACATCGATACCCAATAAAATTAAAAGTTTTATGTGGAAAGCCTATAGGGAAGCACTTCCAATTCGACAGAATCTCCATAATCGAATTCCTTCTATAAATCTGATTTTCCCATTATGTTCTGAGGATGAAGAATCCACTCTGCATTGTTTCCTTAAATGTCTGTTGATACATCTAATATGTGAATGATTTCATGTGCCTAGGAGGGTTTATATTACAAATCATTGATCTTTTCTTACATGGTTCAATGATGTATTATGCCACAAATGGCCTTCAAAAGAGTTTGTAGAATGACTTGTGTAAACCTATCCGTTGGGTGCTAGGTTCTATGGTGTAATAGAAATGATATATGTTTCAACAACAAAACAAAGTTTGCTTTGCTTTTTTCAAGTTTACCTAGGATTTTACCCACTCTCACTCTCTCAATGAGAACATAAAGACAACCTCTATGTAGTCAGGGAGACTTGCCGGTTGGGAGCCCCCTAACATGGGAAGGTTGAAGATAAATGTCAATGCGGCATGCTCCTCTGATAAAACAACAATAGTGATCGCAGTAGTGGCACATCATCATTTTGGAATCCGGTAAGGATTAATGTCTTGTCTTGATGAGTGTAAACTAATTCTAGATGCGGAAGTGCAGACCATCTCATGGGGCCTTCATCTTACCCAATACTTATCCTTTATGCAAAGGATACTGGAATCTAACTCAATCATGAAAGTCACTATTTTCAATGGAGGTCACAATAAATGTCCATGGTCTCATAAACCATTAGATGTTTATTGTAAATATTTAATATCTAAGTTGGATGACTGGAAGATAATTTATGTTAGTCGCTATGAAAATGAGTATGCCCATAAGGCAGACCAGTAGTGCTTGCAGAACCTAGCCTCAAAAAAAGGTTGTCTACACTGGTCACTACCAAGTTCCTCCTCTTTTGGGTAATGGAATTATGATTTAGTACAACAAAAATTGTATTTTAATAAAAAAATAAAAAATGTCATGACTCAACTTTAACAACCCACGAAATGATTTGATTCTTAAGCATTTAAATTGATTTGATTCTTAAATTATCTGTGTCGAGTTAAAATTCAAATTGGTTAACCTTGGTTGTGGGAGAGAGATAGAGTGTGAGAGAGAGAGAGAGTCTCGAGTTTGAATCATCTCTAGTCTAAATGGACATGTACCACTCCATTACCAATCATTGTGTGACATGTGACCTGACAAAGGTGTTTGAGTCAATACACATGGGTTAAAGGAGGAGCTGTGTCCTTTGCGCTGTAGTATTGTACGCCATGATACGCTAAAGACACAAAGGGGGTTGGGAGCCATACACTTTTTGCAAGGTGCCACCCCCCTTTGCGTCTGTGGCGTACCGTGGCGCAAAGGATACGAGTCTGTTAAAGGAAGGCATTATGATAAACGCACAATGGATAAGCATCAATGTATTTATTAATGCACGGAGCTTCTATTGGTACCACCAAATTTATTTTTTACCCCTGTAGTTTTAAAATTTTTCAAAATTCCAACTAGTACCCATGTTTAAAGTTATCCTCTTAACCCTTCTCTCTACACCCACCCTGATGGGGACAAGGAGTTGCACGTGGGACCCATATTGTATGTGTGTGGGTGGGACCCATTTCTTTGGGACATGTGACAGTTCATGGAGAACCACTTTATTTCTATTTTATTACTTCTTAGTTAGTTTTAACTTTATTTATATGTACATTATATAGGGGGGAAATAATTAGACTTTTGTTAAATGGGGTGTTAGTTGTTATTTTGCTTTTAGATAGAACTTTTATTTATTTCTTATGTCTTATGACTTTGTTTGTAATTTCTGGGTGGAAGATACATTTA
This sequence comes from Platanus orientalis, assembly GCA_025762735.1. Taxonomy (NCBI): domain Eukaryota; kingdom Viridiplantae; phylum Streptophyta; class Magnoliopsida; order Proteales; family Platanaceae; genus Platanus; species Platanus orientalis. The sequence goes on from JAOXJP010219203.1 coordinate 19,908, forward strand.
AAACCTCTCTGCACGTTTAGATGAATTATTGATGATTGACTTGAATAAAATTTTTATGATTTTCCCTCTTCTCAATGTTGAGCCTTAGCATGAGTATGTGTAATCAACCCAAAACCAGAAGTAGTTTCCCTCATGGGGTTTGTGCAAGCTAGGTGGAGGTCTACGTAATTTCTTCTTCCATATCTATTCTTTTTGTTTGTTTGTTTGTTTATTTATTTATTTTGGGTTATATTTGATATTCTTTACATTTTTCACCTAAAATCTGTCAAAATTTTTTTAGTCCTGCATCACACCCCCTCTCTCTCCCACCATTAAAACAAATAAGAGCCACCCTAGTCCAATGACCTCATTAGCGGTGGCAGTGGCAATGATGATGGTGGAAGCGATGGGAACGGTGACTACCACCTCTTCTTCTTCCTATTCCTTTTTCGTTTTTTCATTTTTTTTTCTTGAAACACCTTGTTTGAACCTACAGGTCTGAAGGTTCGAACAGAAAGCCTTCGTTCAACCTTATATGGCCGAATAGGGCATTCCTAAATGGAAAAAAAGAGAGAGAGAAAGAGGGAGAGAGAGAGATGTGGGAGAGAAACAAAGGGAGTAAGAGAGATGTCAGAGAGAGAGAGAGAGAGAGAGAGAGAGAGAGAGAGAGAGAGAGGGAGACACAAAGAATTGCGGGAGCAATAGCTCTCGTCTTGCACGCCCCAAACGGTAGGGAAAGAAGAGGAAGGAGAGGAAAAGGAGAGATAAGAGTTGGGTTTAGAACCCAAACTCAATCGAACTGCAAACAAGGTAAGTAAACCCTTGTTCTTCTATTTATAGTATAAGAGGCAACCCTATTTTCATGGAAAAAAAAACCTAATTCATGATACAAGAATTTGTGAACCGTTTCCAAAATAAGGAGAAATTACTCATAAAATGAAACCTATGAAATTAATTTGATAAATTTACAAAGATAATTTTCTATTAGCAATAGTCTAAATTTTTTTTTATATAATTTCATATTCTGTGAATGGTTGTTTCCCTGTCAACATATTTGGACTTTTATATATTAGTTTTTGGGAATTCATAAATTGAACATTTGGAAGTTGTTTTCATATTACAGACGATATGAGAACAATAGATTCTATAGCCACCAAAAATGAAACTTGTATGTGTTGACAGTATATTTACCAACTCTCTCAAAACCTTAAGGTGTTAGGAGATATACAAATTGATATACTTCAACACTCCCCCTTAGGAGGAACACTGTTATCTCCTGGGAATGCACTTGGGGAGTTAGGCACGAGTCCACATAATGCGTACACACACAACACTACATCTAAAAAAATACTTCCATTAGGATTCAAACTTCCAACTAAACCTACTCTAATACCATGTTGACAGTATATTTACCAACTCTCCCAAAACCTCAAGGTGTTTTTTTTATAGGTAATTATAGGTGAAGACGGGTTTTGAACCACGGTCTCTGGTACCACACCCACAGACTTTACCAACCTAGCAAGCTGGCATCTTCTCAAAACCTTAAGGTGTTAGGACTTAGGAGATACACAAATTAATATACTTCAACAATAAGCATCAAACAAGTTACGATTCAATAAAATGGAAATATCGACAAGCCAAAATAGAGACCTACTTGCATTGAAGGCCTGCCACCCACTTTTGGGAAGGCTGATATTAAAGCATCATAGGTATTCTCACATGAGCATAACTTCATCTCCACCTTTTTGTCCATCTCAACTTTGGGGCTGATGTCATATCTTTCCTTGACGCCAATTGGCCAATGGGGCTTTGCAACCTCCTCTCAGAGAGTTCTTTTGAAATGAAAAATAAATAAATAAATAATTTTTTTTGGTTCATGTGGAGAAAGAAGATGCTTTAAAAAAATTCATTGTTTGCATGTTGTGACTTTGCCCATTAAGAAACATTTTATGACCCATAGATGTCATTTTGTCCCAAGAGGCCCATGTGCCAAATACATTTGGCCCAAGAGGCCTAACAAATGAACCATCTTACTTGCTTCATCCTATCCTTGAATACCCTCTTTTGGTCTATCTACATGAACTGGTGACACGAGGATTTTCAGTCCTTTGTTCTACCAACTGAGCTATTCTGACCATTCCCAACACATCATTCGGCACTGTCAATGAATTCTATCAGCTTGGTTGGGCATTGCACAAGCATCTATGAAGTTCAAACACATGAAAAGTTTTTCTTAAAATCCTCGTGCGTATGAGGGGGAGTACAAGGAAATAAAAATATGATTAAGATTTGTTTAGTTTACATTAAATGATTAGGATTTGATTAGATTAGATTTAGTTTCTATCTTTAATTTTGTAATTTTCTATTTAAACTTCTTGCTAAAGACATTGTAATCACGGCAAAGTATCATCAATGAAGATATTTTTCTCTAGATTCTTCAAACTGATCACCAAAAGTTATATTTAACCTATTATTAATTTTATCAACCTAGTTAGTCACCTACACATGTTATATTCAATTCATGGCAGACCTTAGCGATTGTATTCATACATATGAGCTTTGGCATACTACATTGAAAAATATCAAAGATAGCATTGTGAAACTATGAGAATTGTGAAACCCCATAAAATGCAAGAGACTGAAATCTCTGAAGTAGTTAATAGTCACATGCTACAAAAGGAAAAACGCATGGTCCATTATGATGCATGAGTTGGTATGTCTTATTAAATATAATTCGCTCAAAACAGAAACAGAAAAACAATCCACAAAAAATAGATCATCAAATAATTGAGTAAACTGAATATTTATCCGGCAAGACTTGAAACAACAGCCTATGAACAATGTGCTAAATCACCACATAATCCAAAATTTAAAATCCTACTTTACATAAAAGCAATTTCTGCTAAAATAAGTGTAGTAGCCGGAAAAGACGTGATTATCTTCCATGTTCTTACTTCCACAAATCATAACCACCAGTGCAAGAATCAGAACACGTTAGATCAGATATTACCGAATCAAAACTACACAACAATATTGAACTAAATTAAATTCCTTTTTTTTTTTAAATCCTACCTCATAGACACCCAAGTCTGGCATTCCTCCAAGATCTTCTACCCAACACAAAAGATTTGCATAACTGCTCGATATGATCTCATATTCAACACAGAAAAACGAAAAGAAAAAAAGGAAATTCTCGTTAATCTCCAATTGCAGAGTTTCATAAACCAAAAAAAAAATTTCTCTGATTCAACAAGTAAAACAGCTTACAAAGGCAGAATCATTGAAGGAAAACACAGGATGTTCAATCCTGGATCCGCAGAACCAAATGCCGGAAAACCAGAATCGGATCCCAAAAGCAGCAAGAGCATCCGGAAAAGAAAATACTCTTGCACTAATTCGAACTCGCCGGAGATTACTCATATAGATTCCAGAGTCCAGAGCCTTCATCTTCGTCGTCTCGAACGAGGGTTTCTTTTTCATCCATTTGAAATTTTTAAATGGATTAAACAAATTAAATTGGGTCAGGCGTGTCATGACACGTGGCGACTGAGATCGAAACGATGACATCAGAGAAAGAAGTGGGGGAGGGTAAATCACAATTCGTGGTCGAGAGAAAGAGATGGGATCCGATCAGTTCCTATGCTTTTATTGGTCCACGTGGTACTAGGGCTTTGTTTGATCGACGTGTGTCCTGGGACCACTCGAAAGATTGCAGTGGAGGCAGGTAGTGCACGTGGTGTGCCATAGTGCTCTCTGTTCCCTTCGTGCTGGACAGCGTCGTACCCCTCTTCATTTTTTATTGAAAAGAGATCTCGTAAACTCGTCTTTCTCGTCAAAGCTTCATTTTTTATTGCACGGTTATTTATGTAGGCGCTTTTTTCAATTTATTTTCTTTTCTCGCGAGAGAATAAAGCTCTGTTAACAGTAATTTTACGCGAGAATTTGGTTCTTACGAGGTCAGGCTTGGTGGGGTCCCTGGCGGCATAGATTTTGAATGGATATAGATCTCCGTTTGAAATGGAGAAAGTCCCGCCAGTCTCAAATCTGTAATGAGTAACTGTTCTGCTCTCAATTTTGTCTGTTCCCCCGTGTCCCCACACTACAGGCTGTTTTCATTTGAACAATTTTTTTTGACTACCAAATGTTCTGCGATGAAAAAGTCTCTATAGTATCTATGGTGAATTATATAAGCTCACACATGATGTTGGCTGTTGGGGGTAAAAATGTCCAAAAAAAGTGTTAAAAGTAGAAAAAATAGGCAGTGAAAAAAAAACCAAATTCAAAATCACATCATCTGTAAATCAATGGCACACCTAGAAAGGTCTGTGTTAAACCAGGCAATCATTCTTCTTTTTTAAGGTTTTTACCTCGTACACCCTTTTTTTGGCAAAGCATATTTCCTGGAGTGATCCTGAAGCCTACAGCATTGGTTCACTTTTTGTGGTGCTTCACTTTTTTCACCCATGTGTCACCCGATGCCCAAATACTTCAAGGTCACTTTAAGAAAAAGCGCTCCAAGAAATCCGCTTTGCTTTTTTTGACACCAATTTTTTCATTTGAAACCCATTTTAACCGGATACCACCACTCCAGAAAATCCATTTTGCAACCCCATCCTATGTAATTTTATTTTATTATTATAAATTTTTTTTTTGGGGGAGGGGGGGTATGGGGGGAATGTGAGGACAGACAAATTTGGGAGCATAACTTTTGGTCCCGATCTACAAACATATAAAGATGTTTTTGATAGATAAACATATGAATTGATTCCCTTGAATTTATGTAAAAACCTTATCTTTATGATCATTGTGGCTTTAGATGTAAGGGTTTGTCTTTTACCTGCAAATACTGAAAAAACATCAACCCATAAAGGTGATTTACTTTTTGAGGGTACATGTAACATCTTGCGTGCTGAGAGGATCATGACCTATTTTGATTTAATGAAGTTTTTTTCTTACAAGAAAAAATGTCATAGATGCAATTAGGAGCGAATCTAATATTTATCGTTGTTATTATAATGGCAATATTCCATTCCACTTGCCAAGTTGCTCACATTTTGCCACTTTATAGTACCATTACAAGTATGAAGTATTATCCCTAAGTTCATGGATTAAAGCATCCCTTTAGATGACTCAATATGATCTTATCCAAAAAAAGATGACTCAATATGCTTTCTTCGTCTTGAAGGTAGCCCATTGAGTGGAAGGTTAATATGAATGAACCGACGAGTTATTTTCATCCATAAGCTTATTATTTAAAATTGGACCAGCCTCCAAATAGTTCGGTTCAACATAAAATTAGTTGTTTAAAATAAGGGATGAACTAATGGCACCCCAAAAACCATTTACTACACCTCTTATTTTCCTTTTTTTTTTATCCTCTTTCCAAAATGCCCCTCCTCCCTCTCCCCCTATCCTTGCATCTTCCTATCTTTCCTCTCCGGCACCGGTGGCCTCCCCGTCTCTCCTGCACCCACTCTCCTTTCTCTCTCTCTTCCTCTCTTTTTCTCCAACGTTTTATCTCTCTCTCTCCTCTTCTTTTTCCCATTTTTTTTTTTGGGCGTTTTGAGGTGTAGGTCCGGGCATGGTCCCTTTTGATGTGAAGGTCTAAACAGGAAGGCACCTACACGGACATGCAATGCTAAAAGAGCCCGTTTGGAACTGCAAATCTGTACGGGTGCCCACCTGTTCGGACCTTCACGTCCATGAAGGGGGGCCCTTCCCAGACCTGCACCTTCAAACGGCAGAAAAAAAAAAAAAAAAAAAAAAAAACAAGGGAAGAAGGAGAGA
>JAOXJP010219214.1:0-11735 GCA_025762735.1 Platanus orientalis
ACCTTATTCACTTTATCTCTATGCTTGTCCATAGAGAAATCCAAGGAAATCCTATTACACGTGTAGGTTGTAGTCCTAACTTCATGGTGGAGTTTGTGTAGGTTTGGGCATTCACATAAATGTGCTAATGAGGTTTTTTGGTTGTTGGCTTTCTTGGGCCCAACATAGGGTCCATCTCTACCAGTTTAGCATTCTGATCCTTCATACATCACAATCACCATTTCAGTCTTCCTCTCATGAAACTTGGTTGTTACCCTATTATAACACCCATAATTAGTTTGTCATCAAGGACTTTAACATCCACATAAATCTTCACATAGCCTGCTTTTCGATTGCTTGTTTTATCTAGGGGGCCTAGTCGGGAGTAGGACTTGTAAGGTTCATATTTGGCCCTTAAAGGCATAAGACTCTCTAATATTTGAGATTAAGCTAAACCCCGTGTTGCCTTAGATAGATGATATCTTAGAACCTAGATAGTGCCATCATCCACAAATGGCACAACTATGCTCTAAGGTTGTGGCACGCTTCATTATAGACGTGGGGTTTCATGATATGTGTGCAAAGGTTGAGTACACAAAGTTGAGCCCTATGATTGGCACCTTTCAAGCCATTTTTTTTAGATTGACTTTCATTTATTTATTTATTACTAATATAACATCCCTACAATATGCCCCACATTAGATATGAGATTTAGAGGAATACCATTAGGCTAGATTTCTTCTCTTTGTTAATTCTAGCACCTGACTTTTTAGGAAGCAATGTTGCAGTTAGTTATTTTGTTGTTTTTTTACTAGAGATCCGAGTGTTGTTAATAGCCGCTACTAGTGGGTCTCTTAAGTAGTATTCTTTTCAGTTTTTTTTTTTTTTTGCTCTTGGCTTGCTTGTTCTTATTTGTAATTATGATGAACTTGGTTTTATGTCACAGTTTGTTTTCCTTTCATATAAAATTCATAATTTTTGCATTTAGTTCTCATTCTAATTTATTTCTTATTGAAGATTTTTACTAACTCTTTTATACAACTTAAAAATTCAGTTATGTACTTTTGTAATTAGAATATAACCAATTGAATTAGTATATTCAACAAGATTCTTTGCTGAGCTTGTTAATTTCATATACATTCTTTCGGCAATTTGGACAATTCAATATAATTTCTTTATTTTTTGGTAACTTTTTTTTATTTTTACACTCTATGGTGTGGTTATTGTATATTTATATGACGATACTTGCTACTAATTTCTCATGTTTTACTTGGTTATGTGAGAAACATAAAAAAGGTACGTTGATAAACTTAGTTCTCTTAATTTATTTCTTTAGTAAAAGATTTGGGTTAATTGCAAACATGTTGTATGCAGGAGATCTCCAAAGGCCTTGGTTGTGGAGACAAAACAACTCAGCTTAGCTAGGTTTTAAGTAGGTAATCATATTTTAAGGGTTTGACCTGCGTAAGATACTTTAGAGGCTATTTACATGACATATTTTGATTCTTTTTAGAATTTTGTAAACTTGATGGTTCATTATATTTAGATGTAAATTTATTATAGAAATGATGTGACATATACGAAGCAATTGGGTGGACAGTGATGATGTTGTGGATGTACGAGATATTTGGAGTGTTTTTTTTTAATTGTAGATTATTAGGCGATATAAATAAAGTGACATAGGAATCACTATTCATCCTCAGGGGTCCGTATTACAGCCATTATGCTGCTGAAATTTTGGTAGAAATGACATATGGATTATTCGCCTACTCTCAATAAAATGAGATAAAAGGTAATTGGTGAGATGAATAAAATAAAAAAACCGAGTTGACCATTAGACTATAACATGTTTAAAGTAGGGAACCACAAAAGCGGATGAGGTGGGGTGCTTAATACCTTCCCCAACTCATAAATGAACTAATTACTTGGGAATCTATAGGAGTTGACTAGTTTAAGTGTGGAGTTAAACATTTCAAATCATTTTAAAAATCGATGTCTATCTACATCTTTAAAAAGGATGATGACAACTCCCAAAACATCGTTGGATTTTTTCCTGTAATTGGTAAGTCTCTTTTCAAAGGGATTTACCCATCGTGCGAAAATCGAGGCCCACAATGTCAACACCCAAAATTTGACTCGACAAAACAAGTGGATCCCAAAGCTCTAAGTAGCAACTCAAACCATTGACAACCCTAGAAGTTCCTTCAGACACCCATAAACCCAAGGTCACCCTTCTGCAATACCTAGCAAATCGTTCATAAACTTAGAAGCTTGGACACCCTTGCTAGGGCCACCTATGACCCACTTCCAACAAAACCATAGTATTAAAGATAGCTGTGAGTGAACACAACTTAAGAACCATGGAATCCTACAAACAAACAAACTAAGCCAATCTGACTAGCAATCCAAGGTCTTCCTTTCTTATGAAGAACTCAAAAGCCAATTCAACCATTTACCCCTTTTACAAACCATCACATCAGTTGTGGAAAGCTACAATTGCACCTAGCTCAAAAACCTAGAATCAGAAAAACAAGTTGATTGAACTAGAAAGACCAATTACTTGAGGGCTTCAACTTCCATGACGAGTTTGAAAGACAATTCAACCGTCTATCTCCTCTAATATGAGACTGCACGGTTCCTAAGATTTAGACATCCTAGAAGCCTCGAAACACGTTTTCAACACCAATATTGTGACCGAAAGGTTTGGAAACCTTTAAAACTAGGGGTGGTAATTCGTGTTGGCGGGTCAGGTTCATATCGTGTCAAGATAAGGGTATAACACTATATAGTGAAACCCAAACCCAACCCATTTATTAATCGTGTCAAAGCAGGTTGACCCGCCTTGATCTGAGACACGTTTACACTCAACCCTAACCCACTTTATTTCATGTTGGGTCATGTCAGGTTCACAGGTTATGTGGTAATGTGTGATGGCTGGTCAAATTCTTATTAGGTCAAGTTAAGGGTATACGACTATATGGGCCAACCCGAACATGACCCATTTATTAATCGTGTCAAAGTAGATCGACCTGTTTTGACCTGAAACATGTTTATACTCAACCCTAACCCTCTTTATTTTGTGTTGGGTTCACAGGTTGTGTCAGAAATTGCCGCTCCTATTTAAAACCACCTTAAGATCGCTATGATCAGGGGCCCACAACTTACAGATAGAAGCCTCACAGTGCGCAACACACATCAATGATGTGCATATACATCAATGATGTGTAAGTGCATTAATGACCTGTAAGTAGGCATCAATAACACCCATGACATGTCATACATGCTATTTGCCATCAATAAGACCTTTACAAAAAGGACTTCATGTGGCGACACACAATTCCTTCCTACATCCATGCAAAAAGTGAGTCACCACGTGGCATCACCTCATTGCACCACAAGTTCCCATGGTTTGGCCATAAGAAAAGAGCTTGTCACCCCCTCATTGACCAACACTTGTGCACATTGCCCCACCCACCAAAGAGTCACCACATGGTGCCCCTCATAGGAGACCCCCCCAAAACTCTCGCAAGTGACAAAAATGGCCATGGACACGTGTCATACACCCCGAGGTTTCACTACCTCAAGCTCTAGGATCACAACAAGTGTTGCAAATTCACTCCCCCTGCCCTCACCTACTATAGTCCCTGTTGTGGACCCACCTTTGACTATAAAAGGGCCACAAGTTGTCACAAGAAGTGCATATGTATATTGCACTATATATCGTCTTCCCCATTCATCCATTTACTATAGGTTCACCCATAGTCCCCACTGAGCTTAACCATTACTCCCATCCTTCATCTCAGACACACTATTATCTCCCATAGAGCTACTGTGTCCTTGTTACTCCTGTAACACCCTGCATCCAACTTAGGTAAGTTTTAGAGATATGAACCAGACACCATGTGTCTAGTTATGGAACCCATGGTATTTTTAAGTAGAAGGATTAACCTCAATGCTCTAGGAACCTAAACATGATATAGTGATGATTAGGAGATTCTTGACCAAATTAGGTTAAACGTAGAAAAAAAATAAGGTAAAAATTATTCATGAACTTGATAAGTTCTAAGGTTATCTTAAGAGTGTCTTTGGGGTAACTTCGTTGCTAAACTTGTACCAACCTAGAAAAAATTAGAGTGCAAGCCTTACATCATTAGAAAAGTCTAAAAGTCTACTTTCCAACACAATAAACAGTGAACAAATCAAAGTTTTCTAGATAAAATTATGGTAATTTTTCTCATGAGGGTCAATGTTGAAAAATACAGTATGAGAATCATGAACAGTCCCACTTATGTGTAACCAGTCCCAGAGGGGGTCTGCAAACGGTCTCAGCACAGGGGGATCAGTCCCAACTCGCATATTTTTTTTTTTTACAAAAAAGGGGGAATTTCTCCCCTATTTTGCATGTAATCTTCTAGGGGAGGTAGTTTTGTATAATGAAGACTCTATTACCTCATTTTAGCCCTAAATAGGTCATAATACACATAAGAAAGAGAGAGATAAGAGAGTTTTGACAAAAATAGGGAAACTCTTCTCCAAAATTAAGCAAGATGAGTTTATAATGCTTAGATCTATATTTGTTTTTACCATTTTTTTTTTTTTTTGTAATTTTTTGTTGGCCTATGAATTCTATCTATAAATCTATGTTTTAATCTTAGGAAACAAAGGTGGTTCAAGTGGAAATGAAGTTCTACTTGAGGATTTGCTTGGTTATAAGGATTTGAAGCATGTGGTAAGTAGTTATACAAAATTTATATCATTTTGTTTGTCATCTATGTTCTTAGATGTCTTATATTGTTTGTATGGAGGTTTTCCTTATATGATTGAGAAACCTTTTATTAGAATGTTAGAAATCTTTACCTAATGTATGATTTCTGATGAGATCTTACATTCAATGCTAGGATCTTAAAAAACCTTAATTTAATTTCTAAAGAAAAGTAGTTTTTTTTATATGATATGCATGTATATTTCCTTAAGATATTGAATTCATGAATTTTGAAAGCTTGTAAATTAAGATTATATGAATTTTTAGTCTTCATGAAACCTATTGATGCATGAAAAACTTGATTTACTATTAAAAACATGAATACTTGAATTGTTATAAAGCATCCTTTAATGTATTAGTGGAAAAATGAATACATTAATTTAGTTCATATGTATGAAAGGATTATGATTCATGTTGACTCTTTAGAATTATAATAGCTAATGATAGCATATAAATTGCTTAGGGATTGTTATGGAATGATTCAATTAAGTTATGAAATATTGGAAAACATGTGTATTAAGAATATTATTAAAACTCGCACTTATGTTAGCTGTACTAATTATATAATTTTTGGAAGCATAATAATATGTAAAATTCCATGATTTCCTATTGAGTAAGTTAGAGAATGATTTGATGATATTACATATATCTCAATCATATTAGCAAGTGTATGGTATAAAATTGAATGTCTTATGATGATACTAGTGGATGCCTATAGTGATAGATTTCTTCTTTATTAGCATATATAGTGAGCATAACATGAGATGATATATGTTCTTATATCATGATTAAAGAATGTTCCATGTAGTGATAATATAAAGTAAGTTAGCCATGAGCTGATGGTGTATGAAATGGAAAAAGAATCAAAGAAACAAATATATATATATATAAGAAGAGGGTTAAGATGTAAATGTTTCACTATTAGAAATAAATAAAAAATGCATTAAGAATATCAAGGTTTTGTCATTTGGGATATCATACAATGTGCTAAATAATTGATAAATAATAAGATAAAAAAGACGTTAAGGTCCTATCATTAGGGATATAGTACAATGTGAAAAATATATTCAAGTCAATATATGATCAAAAGTTCATGCCATTGGGGATACAGTATAATGTGCATAAAATAGTTTAAGATTCTACCATTGAGGATATGATATAATGTGCATATAAAGGTCAATGTCCTGTCATTGAGGATACAATACAATGTATAAGATATGTTTATGGTCAAGATATGTTTAAGGTCCTATGGCACACCGCGAAACCCATACCAATAAGGCCTGACATTAACACGTTTATTCATTAACATATAAATCTCCTGTAAAAATTTTCATTTTTTTTATTTACTTTCACATTCATACGCATCAGAATAATACATCAATCATAAACCATTAATCATATCCATCTTATTGTATAAAGGAGCAAATGTCCTGTCCAAGACACCAAGGGACATCATATGGAATAAAATAGACAGGAATTTGAAATTTCATCTAACTGTCACCTATTTTATTTCATATGATGTCCCCTGGTGTCCTAGTTACCAAATCCTGGACAAAACATTTATTTCAATTGTATAAATATGTAACATGATAAGTTATACTTATATAAACATGATGTTTACATATCTATACATTTCGTTGGGGACTTTAATTTATTGGCTGTTGGGCTGTTTCAACCAACGCCATCTCTAGCATTTGGGAGCAGATTTGGCTCATGGGCTACTTGGGCTTTAAGATTCAACTTAAAGTGGTAAGTTTAAGTTTGGTAAGCCAAGCCCACCTAAATCTTAATGAGCTGAAACAGTTTTCAAATGAAGAAGTAGGTACCCCAAACAAGGGGTGTATGGGGCTAAAACCATGAAAAAAAAACCGGAGCAAATGTTCTGTGATAAAAATGCCTCTGTTGTGTATATGGTGAATTAAAAACAGACATATGTTGTTTTTGGGTGTAGAAGGGTCCAAAAAAGTGTTCAGTTAAAAAGGTAGGTAGTCAATAAAAGACATAAAATTCAAAAACACATCATGTGTCAATCAATGCACGATAATAGAGGTCTGTTGAAAAACAGACAATCATTCTCCAAAAAAAAGTGTTTAAATGAAAAGGCAGGTACTTAATAATAAAAATAATATCATGATTAAGCTTGTGGTGTGGGGACACAGGAGGACAGACAAATTTGCATGTAGGAGATCCTTTCTCATTTGAAAGAAGTGGCCAACCACTTCGCCATATTCTATTGTTGTGCGGTTTTGTTCTTCAACCGAGGCTACGGGAACGGCAGGACCCCTCCCAAATCCCTCAGTAGCAAACCTCCTTTCCAATTGAGCATGGATCATCAGCCAGAGGAATGGTACAGAGAGTATCAATTATCAATTGAGTATTAAAAACGTAAGACTAATAAAAAATTATGATTCTTAATGATTTTATTGATATTTTTACAAAAAGAAAATAAGAGATTTTATAGATATTGATGGCTTGGTGGTTGGTGCCTGACCGGGGTGTCAACCAGTTGAGCTTTATCTAGCTTAGCTCAGTCCCGTCACATGAAGACAAAGCAAAAGTTTGGGTCAGAATCATGACGAGCCTGAGGTGCCAAGCTCAGGCTCAGCTCGCCAGGAAAGAAGAGGGGGGTGGGGTCCCAACCATGCACCTAATGGCCCATTTGTCCAATTTATCTTGTTCATTGTCCTATTTATCTTGTTTGAACATTGCTATTGTCACACACACACACACATATATTCTTAACCAAACAAACCTTTTAGCAAGCTGAGCTTAGTGAAGATTCTATGAGTTTAAAACAAGGCTAAGGCTCCTCTCATGGAGAGCTGAGCCGAGCTAACTCAGCTCATTGACAGTTCTCACCTTATATAATCCTTCAGAAAAAGGGAAGGTGTGCGTGGGGGGGGGGGTGTTTGGGATGTGCTTCTAAGTCATTTTCCTTTTTTATGACCTTACAAAATTAAAAGACAATCATTGAAAATCTACAATTTGAGAAACTGTAAGGCCATATGTAACATGATTGGGAGAATGATCACAAATGACATTGTGATTAGTTTGTTGATTTTTTATGTTTGGTATGACCACTCGAGCCCACTGCTGCATCAGCAACCCTAAACTACCACAGAGGGAAAGTAGAAAGCAATCCATTTCAAAATTGCAATTCAATGGGTTTGAAACCCTGACAGGAACTGCACATAGGGCCAAGCCAGCCTGAGCCCAGTCCGGACCAAGGGCCCAGGGCCCTATATTAAAAAAAAAATTATAGGTATTGAATCTATATGTTATTAGTTTACCTTAAATAATAATAATAATAAATACTTATGATCTCCATACCTTAGGTTTTGGATAATTTTCTCTCTCTTAGGTTTGCTATATATGACATGTATTCATTTTGGTTGTTACATGATGAACTACTATATGATTCATATGATACCATATGTAATGCACATTCAAATTCATAATTTGAATGGATTGGGAATCACAAAGGATGCGAGCGATTAATTTGTGATTTCCTTTGATGGTTTGATCCCTAATTTTAGTTGATAAGGTTGATTGGGCATGATACATGATGGACAAAGTTATTCAAATTCGCAATTAAAGGATAATAGAATAATACCTTTTGGTATTTTAATGCCTTAGTGGGGAGCCCTAAGTTAGATTTTGGGGGAAAAAATTAGGTGAAAATGGATCTCATTAGAACTGTGCAAACGGCACCAGGGTGCAGACACATCAGCCCCGAAAAGTGATAACTGCCCCCCCAAAAAGTGTAAATCACTTTTCTGTACTGATGCATCAGCCCCTCTGGTGCCGTTTGCACAGTTTTCACGAGATTCGTTTTCACATAATCCAAGCCCTTCTTTGATTCGATTTCACAAAATCACGAGATTCGTCAGCCCAGATTTTGGTGGTGGACCAGCAGAAGAAGAAGAAGAACGGCTTAGTTTCCTATGTTCTAACTTTGATTTGGTAACTTGTCATAAATAAGTTAATTGAGCTTCCAAATAAGTTGAAAATGTAATGATTTTATGGGCCTCCAAATAAGTTGGAAATGTAATGATTTTATGAGCCTTGGGCCGCCCTGAGACCCAGCCTAAGGCCCGTATATTTAAGTTGGGTTGTGTTTGGGCCTAATTTTTGGATTTTTCAGGGCCCAAGAATGTAATTCAAATGATGGGCCGTTCCTCCAGCTTACTAAGGTCCATCCCTAACCCAAACCAAGAGGCACTTTGGTTGATGTTTGATTGTAGTGATAGATCAATTTGGATAGAAGTGTAGACTGTTCTCAGGTAGAATATGTTAGCCCACTTTATATCGTGTTCCTCGAAAGACAGCTTATAGCAATCCCCAAAACCAGTCATTTTCCTTGAAGCAAAATGATTTTAATATGGAGGTGTTAATCCAATCAGGATTGACTTATATCTACAACCAAACAAATCGAATTTTATCATCACCTTTCAATATGGGAGTACACTTTTGAACAGGCCAACGGCTATTGTGGTCCAACAATGCAAGTTATAATTAGGGCTATGAGCTGAACTAACTTGTCTTGTCATAAGCTGAGCCAGAGCCTCCAATTGAGCTCGTTTAACTGATCTGAGTTGCTCTTAGTGACAAGTTTGAACATGATTTTTGTGTGATGGGCCTATATAAAGCTTGGCTCGTTGACACCCCTAGCTATGAGTAAAGTTGTAAACGAAGCGAATTCAAATTGGATATAGATATATCTGCATTCATTTAATTAATTGAATATTGGATACAAATTCAGATATTTAAAAATATGATTCATATTTGTATTTGTTTACTTAAACAAATATTGGATACAAATCCAGATGTATCTAATTACATTATTTGTTAGAAAAATAATGTTTTGAGTGGTGACACATTTATCTTGGAACTGAAAACAAGGTGTAAGGTGTTAGAGATTTCAGTGTGTTAATTCAATAACGGAGGTGAAGATGATAACAATTACGATAAAGATTACAAAGATAATAAGGACCTAGTAACTATTTGTATATATATAAGTTTATAAACAAAGTGAATATTTAAATGAATCGTTATTCACCTCAAGTGGACCAAATTTGAACCGGATACAGATGCTTAGGCGAATTGTTATCAACCCTAGATATCAGTCCTTTGTCCTGGAATTGTGTTGATACAATTTCAAAGTGAGTTGTAAGTTCCATAATCTTTAACAAGTTCTTTGTCCACACATGCACACATTCAAACATGAAAGTTTGAGCGGGGATAAAAAGGAAACAAAAGAAAAGAAAAGAGTCAAAAAGATTACAAAACGATTACCTCCATACATACTTATTCATCCCGTTGCCTTTGGAAATGACTAGGGTTGTCAATTGGGTCAGGTTGAGCTTACCCAGCCCAACCCAAAGTATAAAACCCCAACCAAAACCCCTTAGCTTGAGCCTGACTCATTGTAATTATTTGAGTTTCAGGCTGAGTTCAGAAACCCAAAATAGAGTAAAGACATATAAATACAAAAATGTTATGTCCTTTAACTACTCAGTCAAAGCAATGGCTATTAGTAAATATTATAAATTTATTTACCTTATTCTAACAACCAAATTCTTTTACATTTTTACCATCCAAATTGGTAAAAGGCAGTAGGAGAGGATCCATTTCGGTTTGGCCTTTGCATGGCAATAGATCCCTGTTAACAATAAATCCCTATAACTACAAGTTCAAAGGAGCCTTATGTGAAATAGCTTTAAGGAGTAAGGATACTTTTAGGACCAGCATTCCCTGACCCAATCCACCAATCCGAATAAATTTGACAGGCTTTGATTTGACTTAACTCAACCCAAGTAAGTTTTACCAGTTTTAAATTAGGGAAAGGATATGCTATACCCAATTTGTCTGTCCCCTTGTCCCCATGGCCCACACACAGAAGGTGAGCTGTGTAAGGTTAAAACTGTAAAAACAGTTTTGTACCCATTAAAATGGGGCTTGGATTATGTGCAAACGATACCAGAGGGGCTGACGCATCAGTACTGAAAAGTGATTTACACTTTTTGGGGGACACTTATCACTTTTTGGCGCTGATGTGTCCACACCCTAATGCCGTTTTCATAGTTCTCACAAGATTCGTTTTCACCTAATTTTTTTCCGATAAAAATGAGGTTTATAAGGTTAAAGTCATTAAAAAGGTCAAATGAACATTTGCTCCCTATTTGATAGCGGCTGGGATTTGGGGTGCCCCTTAAAGAACTCTTAAGGTTTGCCCTGCATTAGGGGCAGACACATCAGCGCCAAAAAGTAAAAGTTTACTTCTTGGCACTGAGTCTGCCCTTGATGCATGGCAGACCTTAGGCATTTTTTAAGTGGGGGCACCAAATCCTTAGGAATTTAAAAGAGGCATCAAATTCGAAAAACACGTGTCTGCCTATGATGTGGAGACAAACAATTTTGGATATAGCCTGATCCTTTCCCTTTAAATTATCTTAATTTGACCCAGTATGTAGAGATCTTAATAAACCAAATATGAACCATATTTTAGTATATCCAAATTAGGTTAATTTATAATTGCATATTTATTAAATAAACAAATATTTAATCAAATCAGATTTACATGAGTTTATATTCATATCTATTAAGTTAGTCAAATACTGGATATGAATATGGATATCTCTTAATATATTTATATCTGTTTAAGTTGGGATATGGGTTAGGTTAATGTTAAATTATTTGTTAGGGCCTGTTTGGCAGCGACCTATAATGTAATCATTTCATTTTGAATTCCCAAGGCATTCTTAGCCTTAAAGTGATGGTTCATAATCAACTCATTCAGATTTAAACTGATTTGTTAACTAAATTTAGAAATGAAGTCATCTTAGTTTTTTATAAAATGAAATAATAGATGTTATCAAGTATATATCTGAATGAGTTCATTTTGAACGAACACCTTGTGGCTACAAATGCCTTGGAATTTTGAAATGAAACGATATGCTCTACTATAATGTTATATATATATATATATATATAT
>JAOXJP010219225.1:0-11735 GCA_025762735.1 Platanus orientalis
AGTATATATATATATTGAAGGGCTGGCTACGTTGACAGCACTTAAAACTCAAAAATGTGACAAAAGAAATTAATTACAGAAGAAACAAATATCATAAATGGTTCATACAAATCCCTTTCACAGAACCACCTATGCATTAATGTATAGTGGAAAATATTATTGATGGTCCTTCGTAATTGTTAGGAAATTGGTCACAATCTATACACGAATTTGTAAAATAGACGTCAAAACACTCATATTCCTAGCGTAGGCTTTCTAAGCTTATGATATTTTAGCTTAATTAAGGAGCAAATGCTTTGTCCAGTAGGACACCAGGGGACAACCCACGTAAGAAAATGGGCTGGATTATCCTCTGGACACCAAATCCTAGACAGAACATTTTCTTCCTCTAGCTGAAGGCATGTGGGGCCACGGCTTTATCTCAAATTTAGTTCCATGATTATAAATGGTGAGCTTTTGGTGAAAGCTTGTTATTGTAACCTTTTTAACTTTTGCTCTTTTCTTTTTTCCCTCCAAACTTTATCTAAGATCCCCACCCCACTTAAATTTGGGATTTGAGCAACTTATTATTAGAAAGGTCTAGACTTTTTCATTAGGCTCCATCCCTTTTTCTAATTGGTTTTCATTCTCTTTCTTTCTTTTCTTTTTATCCAAGGGTGATGCTGGAAGGGGATTAAGAGTATTGATGTTATGTTATCCAGTACTAAGAGAAAAGTTACTTTTTCTTGAAAGCATTCTAAGTTGGCTATATATTTTTTCTTCTCTGTTACAAAAGAAAAAAGAGAAAACAAGATAACTACGTTGCCTGCATTTATTAAAACACCTTATAATACTAATTTCCTTTCTATATATATTTTTATTTATAATTTTTATTGATTGGTCGTGTAGTTATAATCAATATGTGTCATGTCCTGGAGGATCCCAACTCTTAGTCCAATAACACTTTACCACGTCGTATCCGACCGTTGACAGCCCTAATTCTTTCACCATGTTTATACCACTTACATGCAAAGTCAGAAGACTCGCCCATCTATGGAACCCAAATCGAAACCAGGATGAGTATTTGACGTCAACTATATCCCATCTGTGAGTTGGTATGTGTGTTGTGTAGGGCTCTAAACGGAGCGAATTCGAAGTCCATATTCGATTTGTTAAAAATATATGTATTCAAATTCGCATCCGTTGACGGATGTTTTAAAAAGGGATTTGCATTCAATTCCATTGAATATTGGGAGCGAATCCGGATATCTGAGATGATTTGGAAAAAAAAAATAAGCGAATAAGAGCTTACCAAAGAACTAATGGAGAGCTTGATTCAAGAAATCTGATTGTGTAGGGCTCTAAACGGAGCGAATTCGAAGTCCATATTTGATTTGTTAAAAAATATATGTATTCAAATTTGCATCCGTTGATAGATGTTTTAAAAAGGGATTTGCATTTAATTCCATTGAATATTGGGAGCGAATCCGGATATCTGAGATGATTTGGGAAAAAAAAAAAAAAAAGCGAATAAGAGCTTACCAAAGAACTGATGGAGAGCTTGATTCAAGAAATCTGATTCTTTTTTTTTTTTTTTAAAAGAAGAGCTTATTGAAGAAACCATGGAGTGCTTGATACAAGAAATCTGATTAAAAAAAAAAAAAAAAACTGTGAAGAAAATGATCACCCATGGAGAGATAATTCTGATAAAAAAAAACTGGGAAGAAATTGATTCCAAGAAGAAGAAGAAAAAGAAGAAGAGTGTCGGTTTCTCTTTAATTTCAGCAAAATCTCCTTATGATCTAACGGCTAGAACCTGTTTTGAGGTTTTAAAACTCCTTATGATATATGAGTCGTGCAGAATAGAAAAGGCATTAGAAAACCTAATTTCAATTAGGAAAAAACATAAGCAAAGAGGCAGCGGTACAAGTGAGGTCTTCTTCAATTTGGGTTTTATTCTTTTCAGGGTTTTGAGAGGGTAAAAGAGAGAAATGGTGTATAAGGGTTTTGGTGTGGGTTTTTAGGTTTGGAATTACATACTTTTTGTACGAATTTCACATTACATAGCGAAGAAGATCGTTTTTCTCCCGTGGACATAGGAACATTGCCAAACTACTTAAATCTTTGTGTCTTCTATTTTTCAGTGGTTTGATATTTTTTTTTCTATTTATTTTTTTGTTAATTCGTATTGGAATATTGTTGTGAAACACAACAAGTGGTATCAGAGTGCCGGGTTTCGGCCAAGGAGGGTTGGAATTAAGAACAAGTTCTTAATTACCGGATTTCAATACGATGATAGGGAAATGATTATCGATAGCTAAGTTCGAGGTGAAACCCTTTGATGAGAAAAATAACTTTAGTCTGTGACAAAGTACAGTTAAAGATATTATGGTGTAACAATGGCTAATAAAAACATTATTTGGCAAGGAAAAGAAGTCAACAACCATATCTGACGGTGACTGGGAGGAACTTGAGATGAAGACAGTGAGCATCATCCGCTTATGTCTCGCACCAAAGGTAAAGTACAATGTTTTGAATGAAATCTCTGCTCCAGGATTATGGAAAAAATTATAAAATTTATATATGTCAATATTGCTCACAAATAAATTGTTTCTGAAAAAACAATTATATCAATTGCGGATGGAGGAAGGAACTAATATTTTGGATCATCTCCATGTCTTTAATAAAATTGTTAATTGTGAAGCGTTGAGGTGAAAATTGAAGAGGAAGACAAGACACTTCTTCTTTTGGCTTCTCTTTCAACTTCATTTGATATACTTGTAACCACATTATTAGTTGGAAAAGACATTCTCAAAGTTGATGAGGTGACAACGGCTTTATTGGAAACTGAACCACTTCAGAAAGCAAGAAATGGTTCCCAAGCAGAAGGGTTGGTGGCTAAGGCTGAATCAGGCCATTAGCATGGAAGAAGCAAAAACAGATGGTCTAGAAACAAAGAGAGCTCATGTTCGAAATCAAGGGGAAAGAGCAGCAAATTTGAGTGCTATTATTGCAAAAAGGAAGGACACATGAAAAGGGATTGCAGAAAACGCCAAAAAGATTTGGAGGAAAAGAAAAATAAAAAGGGACAGTCTTTAGATCAGCTAGCATTACAGCAGACAGTTCAGATAGTGATGGAGATCTTCTCTCAGTTAGTACAGGTACAAATTATCTTGCTGAAACGTGGATTTTAGATTCCGGTTGTTATCCCGGATTTAAAGAAAAAATTTAATTTCCTTGGGTGCATTAGACTCAAATGGATATACCTTCAAAGCAACATGTGGAGTTCTTAAAGTCACTAAAGGGGCTATGATTGTCATGAAGGGGAAAAATGAAGGAAATTTATATAAGTTGATAGGGAATACAGTTACAGGTGAAGCAGTTGTAACTACTCCTGTTGATTGTGATATTGATGATACTACTCTATGACACATGATGTTAAGCCATATGAGTGAAAAAAGGATTGCTAAAACTTCATAAAAGGAATTTCTTTACAATGGTGAAAACATGTAAACTCAGTTTTTGTAAATATTGTTTGTATGAAAAATAGTGTAGGGTCAGCTTCAAGACATGACAACATACAAACAAGGAAGTTTTACAGTACATACATTCTGATGTGTGGGGACCCGTAAGTGTACTTTCTAAAGGTGGAGCAGTTTACTTTGTCACATTTATTGATGATTTTTTCCGAAAGGTATGTGTCTATTTTATATAGCAAAAATTTGAAGTTTTTACTAAGTTCAAGCAATGGAAAGCCGAAGTTGAAAAACAAATATGAAAATAAGTTAAATATCTCAGGATAGATAATGGGATGAAATATAAGGATAAGGAGTTCATCAAGTATTGCAAGGATGATGGTATCACAAGACACTTTACTACATCAGGTAGGCCACAACAAAATGGTGTAGCGGAAAGGAAGAACATGACACTTCTTGAGAAGACAAAGTGCATGAGGTTGCAAGTAGGTTTGTCAAAAAAAATTTGGGCACAGTTGACATGGCATGTTTTATTGTCAACAGATCACCATCAAATGCTATTGACTTCAAAATCCCAGAAGAGATTTGGACAGGTAAAACAATTGATTAGTCCATTTTAAAAATATTTGGTTATCCATCCTATGTTCATGTGCATGAACAACAATGGTCTAAATTGGATCCAAAGTCAAGGAAATGCATATTCCTTGGATATGAAAAAGGAGTAAAATGTCACAAACTTTGGGATCCAGTTGCACATAGGAAAGTCATCAGCAAGGATGTTGTGTTTGATGAGGAGTTTATGGTGAAAGGAAATAGGGATGAAGGAAATCAGATGGTAGATTCTCATGTTAGTGAAAATTCAGTCCAAGTAGAGCTAGAGGATTCAACGTGACCCAGGAGGGAAGAGACTATGGTAGAATCTTCTCAAGGGGAGTCTTCTAGTAGGATGGTACAACAACATATAATAGCAAGAACAACAACAAAGTCTTACTACAAATAGGGATAAAAGAACTCATAAGACGCCAATTAGGTATGATTTTGAGGATATGACAATATTTGTATTAGTTGTTGGTAATGGTGATCCATATTGTTTCTAGGATGCTATTAGTTGTAGGGATAATAAAAATTGGATGACTACAATGATGGAGGAAATGAAGTCACTTCATATGAACAACACTTGGGAATTGATTGAAAGACCAAAAGCCATAAATGTTATTAGCTGTAAATGGGTGTACAGGAAAAATGAAGCAATATCAGAGAAAGAAGGAGAAAAATTCAAGGCTTGGTTAGTAGCAAAGGGGTATAAATAGGAAGAGAGAGTTGATTACAATGAAATATTCTCTCATATTGTAAAATATACCTCAATCAGGGTGATGTTAGCTATGGTTGTTTTACTCAATTTAGAGTTAGAACATACAACTGGATGTGAAGATGACATTCCTTCATGGTGAATTAGATGAACAAATCTATATGGAGCAACTAGAGGGATTTAAAGAGCAAGAAAATGAGGAATTTGTTTGTAAGCTAAACAGATCATTTTATGGGCTTAAGCAATCTTCAAGACAATGGTACAAGCACTTTGATTCATTCATGGTATAAATTGGCTTCATGAGGAGTCAATATGACAATTGCGTTTACTCCAGAGTTCTTGAGGATGGTTCATTTATTCTACTAATGTTGTATGTTAATGACATGCTGATTGCTGCAAAGAATAAACATGAGGTTGATTCATTGAAGTTCAAATTGAGTAATGAATTTGACATGAAGGATCTAGGTGCTGCTAAAAAGATCCTTAGTATGAAAATCTAAAGGGACAGGAAGGATGGAAAACTTTGGGTATCTTAGCTAACTGACTTAAGTGACTCATACAATAAAGCTTAATGCTAATGCCCTCATGCTGTGGTAGCTGCAACATATTCCTCCAAGGAGGCAGGTTACGGGTTAAATCTCTTGGCAACAATTCTAAGTGCGCGATGTCATTGCTAAAAGGGGAAGAGAATGGCCAAAATTGATTTGGGTTGAAATAGTAATGTGAGACATGGAAGCTTGTAATTTAACAATAGATAAGGATCTAGATAGGGAACAATATTTGTGTAGCTGACCCCAAGTCATTGGAATTAACAGGCTATTATTATTGTTGTTGTTGTTATTGTTAGCTTTTAACGTTTGGGTTCTCTCAACTTAATCAGAAATAAATGTCACCTCTAAACATAGGAAGGATAAAAATATTATCCTCTTATTAGTGTTAGATAACATCAATACTCTTAATCCCCTCTCTCGGCATCACCTTTGGATAAAAGGGGGGGAAAATGAATGAAAGAAAGAAAGAAAAAAAGAGAGAAGACAAACCAATTAGAGAAAGGGATGCAGCCTAATGGAAAAGTTTAGACCTTTCTAATAATAATTAGTTGTTCAAATCCCAACTTTAAGTGGGGTGGGGATCTTAAATAAAGTTTGGAGGGTAAAAGAAAAGAAAAGAAAAAGTTAAAAGGGTTACAATAATAATCCTTCACCAAAAGCTCACCATCTATAATCATGAAACTAAATTTCAGATAAAGCTGTGGTCCAGCATGCCTTAAGCTAAAGGAAGAAAATGTTCTGTCCAGGATTTCGTGTCCAGGACAATCCAGCCCATTTTTTTCCATGTGTTGTCCCCTGGTGTCCTAGACACCAAATCTTGGACAAAACATTTGCTCTTTAATTAAGCTAAAATATCATAAGCTTAGAAAGCCTACGCTAAGAATATGAGTGTTTTGACGTCTATTTTACAAGTTCGTGTATTGATTGTGACCAATTTCCTAACAATTAGGAAGGACCATCAATAATATTTTCCACTGTACAATGCATAGGTGGTGCTGTGAAAGGGATTTGTGTGAACCATTTATGATATTTGTTTTTTCTGTAATTTCTTTGGTCACATTTTTGAGTTTTAAGTGCTGTGAACGTACTCATTCATTATTAACTGAAAAGTGGGTAAAACGCTGTATCATATATTAGTTGTCATAGTAGACCAAACCACTGTCTAAGATAGCTTTGGTTAGAATATGAGCCTCAAATAAGAACATGTGAGAAACAGCTTGTTCAAATTCTTAGGATATGTTTCTACAATTTAACAATATATTTTTAACCCCTTTTTTTTTTTTTTTTTTTTTTTTTTATAGATTAGCCTTGTCACCTTTCTAAAGGGAAATGATTTTTTCAGATTCATTCTATGGAAATTTTGTTTTCTTTAATGGCTGATATTAGTATAACAATTGTTAACAACGAAGACTCTAAACCTTTAAGAGAAATCAATGCCCCTAGTTCAGGTGGCTGAGGCATCTCATTTGCAGGGAGAGGTCATTGGTTCAATCTCGCATGACAGTATTACAGTATGCATTGATTCTTCTTCCAATGTTGGGGTCCCAGGTCACTAGTTCGATCCCATTTGCCAGCATTCTATAGTATGTGCGCTAACTCTTCTGTTTATGTTGAGGTCCCTCTCCTAAAGACAGGTCACTGGTTCAATCCTGTCTGGTCTATCGGTATTCTACAGTGTGTTCATTAACTCTTCTACCTATGTTGGGGTCCCTCTCCTAAGAAGAGGTCACTGATTCAATCCCATCTGCCAATATAATGCAGTTAGCGGGTCCAAGTGGGTCCACACAGAGAGAGAGAGAGAGAGAGAGAGAGAGAGAGAGAGAGATTCAAATTAATATTTATGCATTGCACCCCAAGATAACTCAGACCAGGAACTTTCCGATGAAACACAGCCCTAGGGCTATCAACTATCCGCCTAACCATCCGCATTCAATTTGAATTTGATCCGCTTAAAACAAATACATATGCATTTATATCTGATTTGATTAAATATTCAATTCTTTTAACAAATACTCGATTATAAATGAACCGAATACAGATGTGGCACATCCGCTCTGCTATATGTGTGTGTGTGCGTGTGTGTGTGTGTGTGTGTGTGAGTGTGAGAGAGAGAGAGAGAGAGAGAGAGAGAGAGAGAGTTTTGTAAATATAAATAGTAACAATCAATAATTATTTTTTTTTTTTAACTTGTCTGGGTTTGTAGTAAATAGCATAGTTGAATAGGCATCTGGCAGGTGGTGTTGGGTTCGGCAAAAATACTGCTCTTCATCTTCTTCTTCTTCTTCTTGGAATCAATTCTTCTTTTTTTTCCTCTTTGTTGTGTTTCACTGCAATATTCCAATACGAATTAACAAGAAAATAAATAGGAAAAATATCAAAGCACGGAAAAATAGAAGACACAAAGATTTACGTGGTTCGGCAATGTGCCTACATCCACGGGAGAGAAACGATCCTCTTTACTATGTAATGTGAAATCCGTACAAAAAGTGTGTAATTAATTCTAAACCCAAAAACCCACACCAAAACCCTTGTACACCCTTTCTCTCTTTTACCCTTTCAAAACCCTGAGAAGAAGAAAACCCAAGTTGAAGAAGACTTCACCTATAACGCTGCCTCATTGCTTGCGTTTTTCCCTAATTTAAATTAGGTTTTTTTATGCCTTTTCTGTTCTACACGACTCCTATATTATAAGGAGTTTTAAAACCTCAAAACAGGTTCTAGCTGTTGGATCATAAGGAGATCTAATGACTGTTGTTGAAGATAAAGACAAACCGATAAATCTCCACATTGGGTTTATGTTCAGCCCCTTAGAAGATCACCTGTAGTTGTCTTTGTCTTGTATCATAGTGTGACGTAGCTCCTTAGTACTACACCAATATATAATGTAGCTCTACACCTCATTTTTTTTTAGGTGCCCCACCTCACTTGGTAAGGGTGACTCCATCAATCTTTAACAACGAACTAGATTGGTTAAGTCCAAGAAATGCTTGAACTTCTCCATAATAACTAGCTTTATCATCATGTCAACTACATTGTTCTTGGTGTGAACCTTCATCAAATTTATCTTTCCGTCCTTAATTAAATCTCGTATCTAATGATACCTCACATCAATGTGTTTGGTTCTGGAATGATAAACATGGTTTTTCGCTAGTGAATGATACTTATACTGTCACAATACAACACCAACCTTTTTTGCTTCAATCTAAGTTTTGTGATTAAACCTGTCACCCACAAAGCTTCATTGACACCTTTAACGGTTGTCATATATTTTGTCTCAGTTGTGGATAAGACAGCTCTTGGCTGTAGCATCGTTTTTCATCTAATAGACCCACTTGCAAGAGTAAAGAGATACCTTGTTGTAGACCTCCTCTTGTCCAAGTCACATGCATAATCAACATCAATATATCCCACAACCTATCATGTTTTTTTATATTGTTCAAATAAAATGCCAAAATCTACCGTACCTTTTAAGTACCTTAGAATCCATTTTATAGTACTCCAATGCTCTTTACTCGTATTTTTTCATGTACTTTTTCACCAAATTAACTGCATGTGAGAAATCCGGCCTATTACAAACCATTGCATACTTAGGACTTCTCATAGCATTAATGTACTACACTTGAGACATATCCTCTACTTCCTCATGTATAGTAAGACATAAACTAGCAGATAACTTAAAGTGATTTGCTAGAGGAGTATTTACTGGTTTAGAGTTTTGCATACTAAACCTTTGTAGCACCTTTTCCACATATCGCTTAAACTGATTAGGTTGATTAATCTGATTCAGTTTTTATGCAAGTTCAGTTTTCAAGCAAGCTCAACTGACGGGGGATGATCCCTAATAAGTTCACCAATACAGTTGGATTGGACTGTCCTGGATTTATAACAATGAAGTAACATACATGCCTTTATATAATTTTTTTCAAGTGGAGGCTGTGTTTCGAAGTGTGCAAAGTTGTCTAAGAAAGTTTGTTGACCATCAAAGGAAATTCAAGAAAACTCACTTCCCTCATGTTTGTATTAAAGTCCGAATCTATTGCATAAGCCACTTTTAAGAGTCCTTAAATAACAATGATTATATATTAAATGGACATTCATGGAAGCCGTTTCCATTTAAAAATAAGTTAATGATTTTTATTTCTTTAGTCAAAGTTTCAAAATTATACTATTAATACAAATATTTTATATAGTAAAATAATAAAATATATCAACTTTATTAAAAGATGGTTAGTTATCATTATGACTTGATATTACTGTCAATATACATGAATGCTGAATTTTAGAACTTAACTTAATTTTAAAAGATAATAAAGTATACTTTTCAATGCAAAAATAATTTCCATGTTCAAACAACATGCAATTTATACACACATAGATAGTGGATGATTAGTTTCTGTAATTAGTTTCTTAAAATAAGGATTCATTTTGTACAGAATTATGCAATATTTGTCTCTATTTTAATAATTTACTAAACCATTATTTCACTTTTCATTGAATAAAAGTAATATTTTACTAAAATTATGATAGAGATTACCTTATAATAGAAAAGCTAAGGTGTCAAGTAACAGGGAGCTGGGTCATCTTAAGATCAGAATAAATAAATAACCTAATTCATAATGAACAACTCTGCATCATCCCTAACTGTTGTTTGTAAATGATCACTAGGGTTTATTTATTTAATTTTTGTTCTTTTTATAAAAACAGATTAATTTATCATAATGTAAAAGGTTTGATGAAATCAAATTTAATCAGTGTAGGTAATTATAAAGGCACAGTGAGCTTGGTGCACTCATTATCATGTTTTTAGCATCACAATGAGTTACAAATTTTACAGTGCCTTAAACTTGTGATGAGTTGAAACTCTTATAGTAAGAAACAGCTTGACCCCACCTCTCACCCTTATAATAAATTTTGGTTTTAGCTTGCCAAATGAGAAGTGGAATATGAAACACATGAAGCTTTTAGAGCCACCTCTTAACATACACAGAGCTAAATACAACTTTTGCAAATGTCTTAAAACCACCGTCTTGGGTTTTCACACATGGCCATTAAATAAGTGTTTTGGCAATTCAAATGGTCTACCAGAGTACCCTCTAAGCATGCGGATGGTAGTAAAATGAAGGGACTGCAAAAGCCATCGTAACTTTTTTGTTAAGAAAACATCCAAAACAAAAGATATGTTTCTAGGAAGCTTATCCACCAAAATTATTTTTGGGAAGTCAAAGCTATTGGACAGAGTTCAATTAGAGCTATCAAATCATTCTTAAAGAGGGCTTTACTCTTCGGTGACGATTTTAGCACACCTTGCCGACAAGAAAGTATACAACGGAGAATACTGCCATACGAGATTGAACCCATGACCTCTATCCAAAAGAGGTGATCCTGCACCTAACATAGTTGTGGGGCATTGACATAGGAAGATTTCTTATATAATGAATTGTATGACTCATTTAAATGATGTAATTTTCTGTTTTTTTATGGATTAACATTGTGGGTTGTTGCCAAATCAATTTACTTTTCCTTCTTGTTTCTTCTTCTAACTTTTGGAATATGAATGTTCTCTTATATATAAAGCCAGTAAAGATGAGGGTATTAGTAATTATGCAATCCAACTTAAATTGCCCAAAGTACCCTCCAATGGACAGGTGTTAGGAAAGGGTGGCGAGTTGTTGGTAATCCTGCGCGCAGGGGAGAGCATATATTGGCAGTCCAAATAAAATGTATGATAGGAGCTCCCCTTCTATGTCCTAAAACTTATAAAAGAGGCTTCTAAAGAGCATGGTTCAAGAACACTAAAAACTTTGATTAAACTTAAGGAAATCAACTACTCTTAAAAGTCAAGAAACTCCCTATTACTCAAAGCCTGGATCTTCTCTTTCCTTACATCTCATTATCCAAAAACAGATGCACACAAACCCAATAAGGGCTTTTTGCCCCTTGAAAAAAAGAAAAGAAAAAACTTAACTGTGTTGCAAAAGTCATGTTAACGTGGCTTGGTTTCAACCCACATGGGAACAAATGATGGTCGTCCCCGTGCTCACCCCAGCCAAACACATCCCTATCTCTATAATAGATGGGATGGAGACAAGGCTATGGATATTAGTGGCCATGCCATAGACTAGGACAGGGATGTTGGATTCATCTGCTTATCATGGCCACCTGATTGGGTTTTTGGGGCCCTGCCTTCTTAAATTATGTTCAGCTATTCGGGTGGCTCCAAATTTAGATTACAACTGGGCCTAACAGGACGTGGGGTAACCCTAATTTGGCCTACTGTTGGTGGGATGGTTAATCCCTTGTCACTATCTTTGCTGACGATGAGAAGAAGATACATACAGTGGAAAGAAAATGTTGTGTCCAGGATTTGGTGTTTAGGATGGTGTCTTAGACATCAGGGGATGACACAATGAAGAAATTAAG
>JAOXJP010219236.1:0-11734 GCA_025762735.1 Platanus orientalis
TACTTGGATGCCACATGTCACTCCACTACACTCTTCTTTCACCTCACTTCCTATTTCCCATAAACCTAAATTCCCATTCTCTTGAAAATTTTCACCTCATTGGAACTTATCATCATTCAGTTCCTTGTTCCCTCCCTTATCACATTATTCTCTTTCCTATGCAACCTCCTTTCATTTCCCATGTACATCATCAATTCCAATTCGACCATTCCCTTATCTCTATAATTCTTAGTCAAGTAAATCCATTTTCCCATAGTCATTCTTCTAGTTCCCATGCAATCCCGTTTTTCTTTCATTTACCCATGAAAAAACATTGATGACTTCATGTTAAGTGTTCGTTCATGCATCATTCTCTTCCTTACATCTATATATACACCCTAGGTGGTTTTCTTCATAAATCATCCCTTGAAAAATCCTTAAGAAGTTTCTCCAAACCCATAGAGTGAAGTGGAAAATCCAACTCATCTCCAAGCTTTATATCTTGTGCAAGTGGTGGTTCTTACAAGTGATGTTTTGTTTTCAAGTTATATAATATTCATCTCTTCCCCCATATCTTCATCTATTTTGATTCTTCTTCTTATTGTGTTGGTTGTGAGTCCTTAGACTAGTGTGACTTTGTTTACACTATTTGATAAGCAGTTGTTCTGGATTTTGGCTTCCGTCTTTCTCCACAATTGTTACCTAAAACCTTTCAAACCATGCTCTTGGTGACTGTTTTAAGCCATAAAGTGTCCTTCTTAGTCTACACACTTTTTTCTTTACTCCTGGAATTTGAAATCCATATGGTATATCTATGTATACCTCCTCTTCTAGATTTCCATGTAAGAAGGCATTCTTCACATCAAATTGGAGTAGAGGTCATTCTTAATTTGCAATTAGAGAGATTGGAACTGGTACTAAATTCATCTTTGCCATAGGGGCAAATGTCTCCTGGTAGTTAATGCCAAATGTTTGTATACACCCTTTTGCAACTAGACATACCTTATATCTGTTAACTG
Organism: Platanus orientalis; assembly: GCA_025762735.1. Taxonomy (NCBI): domain Eukaryota; kingdom Viridiplantae; phylum Streptophyta; class Magnoliopsida; order Proteales; family Platanaceae; genus Platanus; species Platanus orientalis. The sequence goes on from JAOXJP010219236.1 coordinate 999, forward strand.
TTCCATCAGGTTTATGCTTCACAGTAAACACCCACTTGCATCCAACTATCATCTTTCCCTTTGAAAGAGTAATCAATTCCCGTATTTGCTTCTTTTCTAGAGCTTTCATTTCCTCCTACATAGTGACTCACCACTGTGGCTTTGCTAAGACTTCAGATATTTTGCGAGGAATGGTGACTGAAGGCAAAAAAACAATATAGTTTCGAAAAGAAGCCAATAGAGCATGATAGGAAATAAAGTTAGATATGGGATGTTGAATATATGTTCTAACACATTTTCATATAGCAATAGCCATGTTAAAATCATCTACTTCAAAAGAGGGGGACGTGTTATCTGTTTCAAGGATTGAATCCAAAGAAGACTCTGGAATGGGAGCATAAGGATTCTGGTCACCCACTTGCTCTTGCTTGTCTGAGTCACCTTTCTTCTTTTGTCGAGTGTATACTTTAAGTTCAATCTCCCCCTCTCTATCAACACCAGTATTCTCAAAATAAAATGAAGGGTCTAAGACAGGAAGTGGAATTGTGGAAGAAGACAACTCTTCACCTGAACGCTCTCCCTGAAGAGATGTCTTCCCCAAAGAAAAGAAAGGAATAGAATCAAAGAATGTCACATCCTGAGAAACAAACTTCCTTCAAGTGAGTGAAAGCATTTATACCCTTTCTAATTAACACCATAACCCAAAAAAACACACTTAAGTGTTTTTGGATCGAAATTGGCACGATCAGATTTAGATATGTGCACATAACAAATACACTAAAATGTTTTTGGGGGAAGAGAGAACAAAGAAATTCCAGGTGATGAAACTTCAATTGGATATTTAAAGGAGAGAACACGGGAAGGCATCTTGTTCATGAGATAAGCAGCTGTTTGAATGGCATCAGACCAAAAGGTCTTAGGCATATTCCTTGTAAACATGAATGCACGAGCGATCTCAAGTAAATGTCTATTATTACGCTTAGCCACCCTATTTTGTTCAAGAATACCACAACAAGTGGTCTAGTGGACAATTCCAGAAGCATCAAAGAGTGAAGACAGAGAGTTGGAGAGATACTCTCCCCCATTGTCATATCACAGAATGTGAAGTTTGGTACCAAACTGTGTGTGAATCATGTTATAAAAAGATTTGAACTTAATATATACATCACTTTTTTTCTTTAATAAGTATACCCATGTAACACGAGAGTAATCATCTACAAAAGTAATAAATGGCAAGGCGATATGTGGTATAATGACTTAGTTCTTCTCAAAATTGCTTTAGAGAAGCATAATAAATGGCTAAGGGCTGATCTCCTTGCTTTAATTGGGCAATTTTCTGTCGCAATTATACACTTAAAGTGGCATGGCCAATCTTTGAAAAAGTCTGAGATAAGAACTACCAAATTCGATGAGCCGTCTTTAAGAAGAGGTAGTGATCACTGATTTCTAGCTTCATTGAACTCAACAACCATCCCATAACCACAACATTTTCGGTTTTTCACTTCCAATACTTTAGATCATCCTTTGAGGGAACCGTTATTTCACTGGTTAAGTATTCTTCATTGTCGTTGCCCTAAATGTAGATCAGCACAAATTTTGACCAAGTAAGATCATTTGTGTAATTGAACTTAACGGTGGTGATTGGCACTTGCGAGGAGTCCCCAAGAACGAGGGAACTCCCTAATATATTTTGGCTCGACTCCCCAGACGGCTTACTTGATTTCTGATGTTCGTCTGAGATGTACTCCAAACCAAAGCACCATGAACACTACACAATCTCAAAACGACTATCACGGGCCAAAAACACATCACTATGATTTTTTTGGAGTACTGTATCAGAGCCGAACACAGCCTGGAAACCTTTTTACACCTCCAACACTTCTCAAACGGAGGATAACAACTCATATGAAGGCCACACAAATGTCGATGAGTACAACGAGAGCCATTACACACAATATTTGACTTTTGCAATTTTTAAAATAAAAAAAGGCCCAAAACACGTTCAACAGTAACCTGGGAGCACAAAATACATTGCCAACACCTCGAATCTGAATCAAATCGCGTGGGATCAAATCCCACGGCCTCCTTATGCAAAAACGACCTACTTTGTGCTAACAATCCCAACAAAAAACTCTTCGTGCGATCGGATCGAATGATTTGATGCGTTTTGGGGTTTTTTCCCAACTCCAATAAAATCCTTTGAAACTCTTATCTCATTTTGACTAAAAAATTACAAAAAAATCACTATAAATCAGGACGAACCAAAACCCTAAGGTTTAGGGATCTGACACTATACGAACATGTTGATGTCAGTATACGGTCAACTGACATCAACAGTTATACTAGCTCAACAAAACCCCCGTGTTTTAGCAACGATCGATCCTGGTGTTTAGCTGTGATACCAACTTGAAAATAATAGGAGAGATGAATGAGAGAACGAGAGAAGAAGAGAAGAGGTCTGAGAAAATCGTGTGTTGCCTAGTCGCACACAAAATATTTTATTAATATATGTAGAGGGATGGTATACCATAGTATACGGTATATCATACATATACATGTATATAATACCTCTGCCAATACTACCCTCCAAGTAATGTATCTCAACACAGGCCTTGGGCATTAGCACAGTGGCATTTTCATAAATAATGCATGATGAAAACTCCTAAATAGGCCAATATGATTTTTTAGGGATCCTAATGTTCCCTTCTGACAATAAATGAAAAGCTTAATATACACCTTGAGGAGGGATGGGTGCTCAGAAGCATCATATCCTAAGTGGGTAGGAGGCATGTTAAGGCATGAGCAGCATAGGGGACAGTGTGCCATGCAACATGCTCTTAGCCTGCATAAGCTTAAATTAAAAGGTATCCCTAATTTGGGTTGGAGGAGGCTCTAGGCTTCCTGGAGGAGTTGCCTAGGGTTCTCTTGGGGGTTAGGTTCCCCCTATGGATAATGCTGGAAGCCTCAATATAGGTAGCACTACACATTGGGCTTAAGCCTAAGGTTTACACCTATGCATACACTAGCACACCTTGTGCGATAGTGGTGTCACGGTGTACACCGATTAGGCTATTATATGGCCTATATGCTCGGGTGTGCTTGTCTTGGTGCTTGGCCTTACATAGGAGGATCACTTTGGTGGTCAAGCAAGATGGTGAGTAGCGTCTCATGGCCGTCAGTGGTCTTAGTGTCTTGGGTGACAACTCAGGATGTATTGTAGGCATGTTGGGCCTTCAGTACTACATGTGGACTATTAAGATCTTCGTGATCGTTTGAAATGTGCTTCGATGACAGTGTGCATACCAAGGTGGTTGACTAGTCGTGTGCTTGGCTTAGTATGGTTCGGAGTTGGCTAACAGTCAATGATCACACGAAGGACCCTACAGGTGGGACAATTATTGTGGCAACACAAGGAAGGAGCTTGTGGGCTAGTCAAGCGGAGCTTGACGCATTAGTTCTCTAGGTGAGAAGTATCTTTGTCAATGCATTATGGGGCATGCCGATGGGTCAGAGAATGACTCAAATGGCAGTAATGCAGGCCTTAGCTAGGTGATGGTCGAGGTGCCGTACGGTTGTGACAAAAAGAAAAATTTAACCTTGAAAGTATGATAAAAAATTTCTTAAAAATTTTTAAAAACCCTATCATACAAACTTCAATCAACATTCAAACCATAGCTATAAATCTTCTAAAATCAAAACGACTGAAGATCACCAATTTTTTCACATTCCTAGGTGTCCGTACACCTTGCTGGAGTATGGACTGTTGACATCAAGAGACTTTGTGCATACGTGTGTCCCTACTATTGGAGGTTCCTTGCTCCACTCTTGGCTCTGATATCAAATTGAAAATAATGCTAATCTACGTTAAGTCGCATGAATCAAAAGCTTGGGTTTGATGGAGCAAAAGAAGAAGAGTTGGGAAAATTGTAGTGGTGTATCTCATACTCACTATCCACTTGTATTTTATTCCTAGTCCTATCACTATACCATACTAATACAAACAAGAACAGAAAATGACCTCCCTAAATGCATACTTACAACTTTACCCAGTATACAAGACCCATCTACGCTTCTAACACTTACTGTTATTTACTTTTTATTAGTAATTAATGATTATAATTGTACTTATTGGTTGTAGATTTAATGTTATTTACTTCCTATCAGTTATTGAAGGAATATATATATTTGGGTAAAGGTATATTGTATTGGGAGTTTTCTACACCATTACTTTGGGTGTATAAACCCCACTCATAAATAAATAAAAATATGACCGTATGTGTAGAAGACACACACATACGCTGCCTTTCTCCAATTGACCTCTTCTCCCTCTTCTCTCTCTCTCTCTCTCTCTCTCTCTCTCTCTCTCTCTCTTCTTCTCACCTTTTATTCTCCAGTCTATAGAGACTATACAATTCAAGTTGGTATCAGAGCAAGATTCAACTGTGCAACACTAGAGCCTCTACACTGCTAACATCAACAGCTGTATGGCCGACATAGTGGAGGTAGGGTTCCACATGAAATCAATAGATCATGATTTTAGAAGGTTTTGGGAGTGATATCTGGTGCATTTGATGAATCCTTGCATTTTTTTAAAGAATTTTTAATCAAAAATCTGGGAAAAAACAGTTTTTGGAATTTTGAAACCCATGCTTTGTCCGAAGTTTTTTTGTTGGGTTTTTTGTGTTGCTTTGGTAACCTACAATCTGAGTGAAACAAAGAATCACATCTCACGTGATTTGATGAAGTTTTGAGAGAATTATGACAATTCTCATGGGGCTCTGTTATCGCCCAGGTTTGGTTTCACGGTTGTTTGATGCCTAGCTCATTGCCGGTGGGTTCTAATGACCCCAAATCCTCATCTGAGGTTGGTGGAGTGATCATGTGGTTGTGTAGCATTTTTTCTAGGTTGGTTGATGCTGGTTTGGTTTGGTGATTGCTTGTTTGGTTCAATGATTGTGTAGTTGAAGGATTTGGGAGTCTTTTGTTGACACGTGTGGACCCAAGTGTGGGTATTCAAATACTCCAGTGTGTGTGAAGCTATTCGTGGTGCAAGGATTGTGTTTGTAGGTTATTCCCTATCTGTAAAACATGTCTAAAGTGAGCCAAATCTCCAGTCCGACTACAGGTGAGAGCCTCAAAGTTGATACCGGTACTATTCAAGTTTTTGAGGATCTATCTCAAGCCCAAATCACTAATGTAAAGTTTGATGGCAGCAACTATCTTATTTGGTCTAAATCTGTTCTTATTTATATACAAGGAAAAAACAAAGAAGAATATTTGACTAGTGAGATTGAGATACCTAAAAAAAATGATCCTAAGTTTCGGAAATGGAAGACTGAGAATACAACGGTCATAGGCTGGTTATTGAGTTCTATGAAGCCGGAGATCAATGAACATTTTTTGTTCTTAGGGATAGCACATCAAATATGGGATGCTCTGGCTAAATCCTACTCTAAGATGGGTCATATGGCTAAGGTATATGACCTGAGGTAGCATATCGCATAGTTTAAACAAGGTGATCAACCTCTTGCTAAATGCTATTCATCCCCGTGGAAGATGTGGGATGAGTTGGAACATTACACTACGTATTGTCCTACTTGTGTGAAAGATACCACAAAATATAAGAAGCATATTGAAAACATACAGATATTTGAATTCCTTGTTGGATTGAACCCTGAGTATAAACAAGTGCAAGCCCTTATTCTTAGGAATGATCATTTGTTGTCTTTGAATGAAGTGTACGCACACATTCATCGTGATGATCGTCACTATGGAGTGATGAATCCGTCTCCTTCTATTAAGAAATCAGCACTTGTGTCCACATCCACTAAAGGTGGTAGAGGTGAAAATTTCGGGTGTAGTCGTGGTGGACGCCACAATTTTACTTTTGATGATAGAGATTTCCTCAAGTGTGAACATTGTGGGCGATCTAGGCACACCAAGGAACAATGTTGGGATCTCCATGGACGACCTTAGATTTACCTCTTCGTCCATCCCAACGAGGTGGGTCTGGGTCCGGTCATGGTCGAGGTGGTGGCAAGTTTGGTGCTAGTAGGCTTCATGCTCACTCCACAGCTTACACACCACCAGAGATGATATCTACAGTCCCTGTTACCCTGTCATCTAGTTCTTCAGATGGGGGTCTTTCTAGAGATAGATTGCAGCTTTCAGATGCTTGGTTTCCCAGCTTAAACATCCTTCTGATGCCCCTACATCATCCTTCGCATATTTAGGTACATCCGCATTATCTGCCTCTGTCTCTAGTCCACACTACTCCTGGATTATTGATTCAGGAGCCTCCCATCACATAACTGGTATGTCGTCTCTCTTTACATCTTACAGTGTCAGTTCTGGCAAGGATAAGGTCCGCATTGCCGATGGTTTTCTTTCTTTTGTGGATGGACAAGGGAACATTTCTGTCATCCATAATCTGTTCCTTTCATCTATGTTACATGTTCCTAAGTTCACTCTTAACTTGTTGTCCATCAATCACATTACTAAAAATCTTAATTTTAGTGTCACTTTTTTTCCATCTCATTGTATGTGTCAGGACCAGATGAGTTATTCACTTGGCATCGCCACTTGGGTCATTTATCTTTTTCTGTGTTGAAGAAAATGTTTTCTTAGTTTTTCTTATTCAAAGTCTAATTTATTTTGTGAACCCTATCAGCTGACTAAGCATTATAGGTCTGTTTACCCCATTAGCAATAATAAAAAAAGTTCTATTCCATTTTCACTTGTTCATTCTGATATCTAGGGGCCCTCCCCTACAAATTCTTTATTTGGGTTTTGTTATTTTGTAACTTCTGTGGATGATTGTTCTCATGTAACTTGTCTTTTATCTGTTAAAAAATAAAAGTGATGTTTGTGCAATATTTAAATCATTTCACTCCATGGTTGATATACAATTCCATACCAAAGTCCAAGTGTTGTGGTCTGATAATGGTGGGGAATATCTTTCCCAGAAGTTTTTTTCATTTCTTGATATGCCTGGCATCATTCGCTAGACCACTTGCCTAGGTACTCCTGAACAACATGGGGTAGCCAAAAGAAAAAATAGACATTTATTGGAGATCGCTCGTGTTTACCATGAATGTGCCAAGGACTTTTTGGTCTAAAGCCATTCAAATTGCAACTTACTTCATGAACAGGATGCCCTCACAGTTACTTTCTCACAAATCTCCACTTGAAGTACTGTCTCCCGATACCTCCCTATTTTCTCTACCACCCAAAACCTTTGGTTGCACTTGCTATGTATATTTACCCAAATTTATTCGCACCAAATTAGATCCCAAGGCCCTTAATGTATTTTCTTGAGCTATGGGGTGAATTAGAAAGAGTATAAATGTTTTCATCCACAAACTTGCCATCAGTTTGTACCTCATGATGTGACCTATTTTGAGTCCATTCATTTTTTTCTCTTCTCCTGGTGCATCTCTTCAAGGGGAGAAATTTGCATGCGAAAAGTTGTTCAATTCCATTCTCATTCCTATTCTTATTCCAGTTCCATCTTATCACTTTGATGGCCGCAGTAGTACTGGTGGAAAGGGGGAGTTTGTGTTCGAAAAACAAATGTATACACGAAGAAAGACAAAACAAGGGGCACAAGTAGAAGAGGTCCAAGAAGGAGCAAATGACTTGAATTTTCATGGCCCACTCCAGGCATCAATTTCGGAGCCAGTTATTGAACTAGGTAACATTTCACCTTCTCCTTCTCACTCACATGATGATCTTAATCTGTCCATAGCTCAACAAAAAGGTGTTAGAACTTGTACTCAACACCCTATGTTAAATTTGTATCCTATCATGCATTATCTCCCTTTTTCCAATGTTTCTTTGTGGCATTATCCTCTGTTTCTGTTCCCCGCAGTGTACCGGAACCATTAGCACATCCAAAATGAAAGGATGCAATGGTGGAGGAAATACAGGCATTGAAAAAAAACAATACATGGGAGTTAGTTGACCTTCTAAAAGGACAAAAACTAGTAGGGTGCAAATGGATATTTACAGTCAAGTACAAATATGATGGATCCATGGAGCAGTACAAGGCACATCTAGTTGCAAAAGAGTATACTCAGACCTTTGGCATAGATTATCAAGAGACATTTGCCCCAATTGCTAAAATGAATTCTATCAAAGTACTCATTTCCTTGGCAACTAATCAAAATTGGCCCATCTTCCAATTTGATGTAAAGAATGCATTCTTACATGGGGATCTAGAGGAAGAAGTATATACGGCTACTCCACCAGGCTTTCGTATGCCAAATGCTGATGGAAAAGTTTGTAGATTGAGGAAAGCCTTGTATGGCTTAAAGCAATTACCACGAACGTGGTTTGAGAGATTTAGATCAGCTATGTTGAGGCTGGGATACCGACAAGCTCTAATTGATCACACCCTCTTTATTAAAAAGACGGATACTAAGATTATAGCTTTAATTGTATATGTGGATGACATTGTAGTCACAGGGAATGATGGGCCTGAAGTAGCTTGTTTGAAAGGAAATTTAGCACTAGAATTTGAGATCAAGGACCTGAGCTTTCTAACATACTTTCTTAGAATTGAAGTTGCCAAAGCAAAACAAGGCATTTTTCTTTCACAAAGAAAGTATGTGTTAGACTTGTTAAAGGAATCAGGCATGGAAGGTTGCAAACCCTATGCTACACCTATTGAAGCAAACCATAGACTGAAAGAAGATGATAATAAACGAATTATTGATGCTGGGAGATTTTAGAGGTTAATTGGACGTCTCATCTATTTGTCCCTTATTTGCCCCGATATCACATATGTCGTGAGTGTCATCAGTCAATTCATGCATGCTCCTACTCAAGATCATATGGAGGCAGCATATCAGGTCTTCAGGTACTTGAAAGGGTGTCAAAGAAAGGGTCTCTTATATAAGAGACATGGTCACCAGCATGTGGAGGTTTATACAAATGTTGATTGGGTTGGGTCCCTTACAAATCGTAGGTCCACATCCAGCTATTGCTCTTTTGTTAGAGGTAACCTAGTCACCTAGTAGAGTAAGAAGCAGTCTGTGGTTGCCAGATCAAGTGCTGAAGCAGAATTCAGGTCCATGGCCTATGGGATCTGTGAGTCACTGTGGTTAAAATTGTTACTTGTTGAGGTTGGATTTCCAATACAGGGACCCATGCGCCTTTACTGTGATAATAAAGCAGCCATAAGCATTGTGCATGATCCTGTGCAACATGACCACACCAAACATGTAGAAGTTGATCGCCACTTTATCAAGGATCATCTTAAGAGAGGTAGCATTTGCACTCCCTTTATCCAAACTCAAGGCCAATTAGTAGATATTTTCACGGAAGGTCTTAGTGGTTCGCATTTTATGTACTTATCTAGCAAGTTAGGAATGATAGATATATATTCTCTAGCTTGAGGGGGGGGGGGTAAAGGAATATATGTATTTGGATAAAGGTATATTGTATTGGGAGTTTTCTACACCCTTACTTTGGGTGTATAAACCCCACTTATATATAAATAAAAATATGACCGTATGTGTAGAAGACACACACATACATTGCCTTTCTGCAATCGACCTCTTCTCTCTCTCTTTCTCTTCTTCTCACCATTTATTCTCCAATCTAGATAGACTACAATTCAAGTAATACCACATCCCAAGAGGAGAGAATATTGGGATACCACACCCAAATGAACCTCAGTCCAAATTAGATATTTTTTCATAATTCAAAATCTAACTTTATTCATGTCATGTGGCCTTTTTATAGGCTTTATAATAGCTGTAAATAAAAAACCAAAAAAACACTCGTAAGCTAATAAAATCCCTAGATTCTAGGACTCTTATTTTAAACCAACTTCTAAAATAAAGCAAAATTCTAAAAGATAACTCCTATTTTTAATAGATTCCTCAACTCTAAGCTTTTAAAGGGCTATCAACTAGGACAATTGGCCCCACTTTTGACTTCAAATAAATCTTTAAAGTGCGTCTAAGACCCTAAACTTAATCTATATTACAAAGACTCTTAGGTATAACTTCTAATTACCCTTTCTAAGGCTTTTAGGGCCTGATTACCATGGTTTTAAAAATCGGACGATCCGGGATCAGATCACCTGATTCAAATCGGGATTGGACAGGACCAATCCGATCCTACCCTATAAATCGCGATCTTATTGGGATCGGACGATCCCAGTCCTGGATCATCCGATCCATGGCCAAATCGTTCCAGATTAGACGATCCAAGATTGGGATCGTCTGATCCAGAAAAAAATAAAATAAAAAATTAAAAGATAATTTTTTTTTCAAGAGTGTACAAACCCTTCCTTAATTCTCAATAAATATCCTTAAAAGTTGTGAAATAACATATAAGAGGTTAACCCTATAACCTTATAACGAATGATAAATATAGTCATTGGATTACATAGTTTCCATGTAACACTAATTTTCTAACAGGGGCACTACCCCCACACCCCGCCTAACCCCCCCTTGAAACCCCCTTATATTGATAGTGGGGGGCTAGCCCCCCACCACCCCTATAATAGAAGGCTAGATTAAACTTCACAAATCCATTGGCTAGAATAATGAATCATATATATATATATATTTGTTCATGTAATTTTGTACATAGTTTAGTTTTTATGCATTGATATATATAATAATATTGGATGTTTGGTTATACAAACTACCATCTTGAACTTATATGAACATCGTAACCTTGTTCATACATGTATGATGCACTTAACATGCCTACAATTATGTTCATCATTATTTATATGTTAT